>CM038110.1:29983165-30090991 GCA_001642375.2 Mentha longifolia
CTTTTTTCTTTTTTATACGAGTAATTTTAGGATTAATTAATATAATATATCATTGTCACGTCAATCGTATGCACATTATGTATACTCTATATAATAAAATGCAAGGTTCTAAAACCTAAAAAGAACTAATAAACAAAAACATGAAGAACTTTTGACAACTAAATACTTGAAGGTACATGGACATTACATAATGATCACTTTAAATTATGAATGCCCCTACTATATATAAATATATGTCATGTTCTCTTTGTCTACATCAATCATAACCACATTATTGAGATGTAAACCAAAATAATAAGAATAAATAAATAAGCACTGCAAAAAAGAAAAAAGAACCCTCCAAGAAACATGCATGCATGACTATTCCATATCATCATCTATTGACAAAAAAGCTTGATCCATTGAGGTCGTTATTATTGTTGTTGTTGTTGTTGTTATTATTGTTGTTGTTGTTGTTCGTCGTGTGTTCAAACCTCCATTATTACTTCCGTTGTTCGTATAGGAACCGCCTATAATGGAGGTGATGGCAGCAGCCAATGCTGCAGAGAAAGTAGGATCATTGGGCTGAATGGAGTTTGAAGAAGAAGTATCATTGAACTGATTATGTTGCCCTTGTTTGATTAATGAGAGTAATTGCTGTGATTGATGATTGTTTTGATCCATTTCTTGAGACATTTGTACGCCGGAAAACTTGGATTGGTTGTACAGCGCTTGACCTAATAGCTGCGGCAGAATGGCGGCGGCGGCTGCTGTTGGAGGTGGAGGGGGAAAGGGGATCGGAGGCTGATTAGGAGATTTAGTTAGGTCTAAGGTGACGGTGGGAAAAGGCGGAGGTGGAGATGGTGGCCATATTGGTGGAGCAAGGGAGGAGCGTTCGGGCTAAAACATTCGAGTTTATTAGGCCATCGGCGCTAGGCATCGAGCCGGAGAGAAGCATCCTTGCGGCCGATGAGGTTGTCGACGCCATCGCCATCGCAGTCGGAGGCAACGGGTGGTTGTGATGGCCTTCGTAGGTCGTTATAAGGATGCCTCTGTCCTCCGCACATCTCTGAACCTACATAAATACTTTAAATTAAATACTTTCATAATAGAAGAAAGAAAGAAACCGGATGCGATTGCCGTCTCAGTTTTAATGTTCCAATCGTGCACCACCAATATTGATTTTTCTTGACATAATGCTAGGAATAGTAATCCAGTTATAATTATTTGTAATCATTTAGTTTCATTTCAATCAATAAATTAAATATTAAAAATGAATCATGGTTAGTGTTAAGTTAGACTAAATCATAGTAACATTGAGAACTTGAAGATAAAAAATGAAAAAAATAAATAAAAAATCAACAAAAATGGTTTTGGTATAAAATTTTCATACTTGGAGTAATATTGTTTTTTTTACGATCGGTGTTCCGCGATTAATTTATTTCTGTAATTAATAATATTTTTACGAATTATAATTAATACCCCTCTATCCCGTTTATACGGGCCACTTTTTTTGGCACAATTTGTAGGAAAGTTATGGTAGATATAAAATGTAGTATTTAATATTTTAATGCAAATTTTATTATCTTAAAACTAGAGATTCATAGATTTAAAAAAACATATTGATGTTTGATCATAAATAAAATATTGTATTTTTGTAAAAATCGTAAAAGTCAAATAACAAATGAACAAGTTATATTAATTAAAAAATTTACCATTTAAATTATATTGAGATACGTGCAGAGAGGTGATTAGTTATGAGTTGGTAGATTAGATTAGTAAAATTTAATTATTTCCTTATTAGGAAATGATCCGTTATCAACATGGTATCAACCAAAAAAAAAAATGACACGTTATAAATGGGATGGAGGGAGTATTTACTTTTAAAAATTGAAGTATTGGTATGCATGTGTGTTGCCTAATGGTAGAAGGTTAATGTTGGTATTATGTTCGAGTTTTTCATAGCATAATTTTTGAATTTCATGCATGTTTAGTTGTTTTTTTTTAAAAAAAAAGAAAAAAAAAGAACTAACTATTGAGAAATATTATACCTTAATTATAGACTCTCAACATTAATAATTGACATTAATGAGTGAAACTATATGGTAACATTAAGTGTAAACCATAGTTGATATAATAAATTCCAAATTTCCAATTACTAGGTATCAAGTATGAAATGAAAGTAAACCAATAAATTTCCAATTTCCAACCAGTGTATAAAACCATAGTTAGTTGAAACAAAGAATGGAGAGAACATACTTGTTTCCGAACGGGGCAGCCCGCGGCCATGGTGCAACGATAGTATGCACGAGGGCAGGGGTTCCCCTTGGCGATCTTCTGCCCGTACTTCCGCCACTGGCATCCATCCGTCATCTATTAATAATTATTCATCACTCAAAACTAATCAAAACATATACGTATATTATATATCATACAAAATGAAACTAACACGATCGGGGTGTAATATTATAAAATTAAAAAAAAAAAAAAAAAAAGGAAAAAGAAAAAAGGTAGTGATTTTACCATGGGGCCCTCGGAACGGGCTCTAACGGAGACACGGGCTTTCCGGATGGTCGCCTCAGTAGCCTGGTCGACGCTATTAGTAGCTCCGACGACTTCGCTACGAGGCGTTACTTCATCGTTGGTGGGCCCCTCTGATGATCAAAAACAAAACGCCATTGATTTCCGATCGACATCCTTAATTAAACTGTGGATGAGAGTTAATTAGGATTATATTTATATTAAATACCTTCTTCTGCAACTCCTTTCTGGTGTTCTTGCATGAGCGAGTGTAGATGCATTTGCAAGCCGTTGTAGTTGTTGGTGGCTTCATTCAGCATCTCCTTCAACCTCTCATTCTCTGAGTTCATTCTTTCTAGTTCACTCCTTAGTACCCCTACCTGCTGCTCCTTAATTAATTAATTCATTAATTCTACCATTAATTAAATATTTCATCATCAACATCAACAATACACCACTGATATATAGTATATTTTATTTATTTATTTTCTCACCTCACGTTTTGATACGCGGTCGGAGTTGGAAGAATTTGCACCGCCACTGAGCTGATGATCGCCGCCGTTGTTTGCCGTGAGGAGGAGGAGATCGGTCTGAAAATTATATTATTTCATAACAATAACTAATTACTCGTTGGCTTACAAGAAAATTTCATTGTAATTAACTTACATTGATTTTCCTTTTGAAGAAAGAAGAAAAAACTTACATTGACATTGAAATCCGAGAGTCCGGTCGAGTATGAATCTCTAGAATTGGACCCAGCGCCACCACCGCCGCCGCCGCGCTCTTTCTTGTCGGAGAAGAAGTCCATTTCATCCATGACGACTTTCCCTTTATCATTCAGATTCTCTGCTCCTTGATCAGCGGTGACGCAGCCGAGGTTCAGAGGGAAGTGGATGGTGGAAGGCGGCGGCGATCTAGTGGAGTCCATGGATGAAGCAGCGGCGGCGGTGGTTATGGTAGCAAATGAGAGTCCACTTGTTGGAATATATAAAAGAATGTAGGAAATAAAGAACAAATAGAGAAAACGGCAAGTCTTGCTAATGACTAGCCAGTAAAACGGGATGCTTCAAAGACTAATTACACCGCTAGATCTTAAATTATATTGTTTTTTTTATTTTTATTTTTTTATTTTATATTATTATTATTTTTTTAATATGATATTATATATAGTTGAAATTATCGTTAAGAAGTTTCAGTATCTTAATTCCGTTTACTCAGTAGTAGTAGTAATAATAATAATAATAATAATAATAATATATTAATATAATAATAATAATATAATAATAATAATATAATATAATAATAATAATAATAATAATAATAATAATAATAATAATAATAATAATAATTAATTGTGACAATCTTACACACGTGTGCTGCAAAATAATCGGAAGAAAATGCCGTTATTTAGAACAGAGAAATGTTGGTGGAAGAGTAAGACCAAGTATACGGTTTGACGATGTCAGATTTCTACTACTACATAATAAAAAAGTATTGTTATATTTTGAGACTTTGAGTTTAGTTTCAACCGTTTGTGCTACCTGTGCGTGTACCTATTATTTTTAATTTTACTTATAATATAATATTGAATGGAGTAGAATGTACGGAGTATAACCGAAGATCCGGATTTTTTTTTAAGTACATATTGGACTTAGGAGGAAATTAATTTCCACTCCAATTCTTTCTAGATTTTCTACTATGATAGTTATGGTCTACTTTTGATTTGTTCGAAATCAGCATTTTAGATTGAGTTAAGTTTTGTATTTTTTCATTATGATATATTTTAAATATTAAAATAGCATTCAAAATGTTTGGGATCCATGCTATATTGCTATTTATATCTAGCTCAATCTTGTGCTATTTAAAAATTTTTATTCATTATATGTTATTAGACAAAAAGAAACATATTCAAAATACCATCTCAATAATTTAAGAGGTCATTAATTATAAGTGATTGGCAAAAACATATACTATAATTGTGATATTATTATCATTCCACCAACTAAGTCACTTAATAGTTGTGATAAAATCATTTTTGCACAACACTGTTTGTTAGCATGATGATATAAGCAAGAATCTAAGCTGCATAAAAGCATAAAATTAATTTCAATTCATCATTGTCATATCTCATATTTTCATATATGAAACTGTAACAAACGTTGCTGTGAAGGAGATTCAGATTCAAGTAAGAAGATAACGAAAACATTAAAATAGACAAGTAAAAATGAAGAGAAATGCTCAAGGCGCTCTTAATCTTTCTCTATAGAGAACACTACATTAGCTAGCACATACTTCTTCCAACATGCGAGACTGTTCCACGAGTCTATAGCCACATCCTCGGCCAACGAGCCAGATACAGAAGCTATAGAATTCTAACTAGCCATGAAAAGAATTGTATAGAAGATGGGACTCGGGATAAAACCGTCCCAGAATAACAAAATAAACATACCAGATGAAGTACAGTAGAAGTGGCAGACATGCTTAAGATTGGTCTGAACCGGAGGGAATAGAAAGATCGGTGTCAAGCATGAAAGAAAGATCGTGCATCTGGGAAATCAGCGTTTTCACATGATCCTCGGAGGATTGTCCAATTGCGTCTTCATTTTTGCAGATAGTCCGGATTCAAGGGAAGGGCTGCTCATGTCGCTGAACCTATATTGTCACGAAATAAATAAATAATAAAACTAGCAAATCTCTACTTTGGCAAAGAAACAAGTTCTATATAATTACACTGAAAAATTTATCCATATTTGACATCTTTCACTTAGTGTCAAAGCAGAACGTGCATGGCATTTACTTAATAAAAACCCATCTGTCAAAATGATTAAACCTACCAAAAACAGAATTCTTTCGCAAAAAGTTCACTTTATTGTTTTAAATGAACACAATGAAACCATGCTAATCTCCAAACTGGTTTTCTCTCAAACATAGTAAGCTGAAAAGGGAAAAGAAAATCCGCTATGATGTTTAGTAGCTGATAATTCTTGTTCCCACCAGGTCCAGGTTTGATTTCTGGTTTTAAAAAGAGTTTGGGAATGATATTTCTGCTCCTCTAGGGAACTCCATAAAGTTCGATGACAAATGTCCAAAGGTAAAGCAATGAAAAAAGTTTAGTTAATGACCTCTTATGCATCACATAACAGAGAAGAAATAGGTATTGAAAATTCACATGGGTTACCAAGAAGTTCATATTTAAATAGTGAAAACCAAGCAAATGATGCCAAAATATGAACAGGGATATTGTCTAAGCTGAATACGAACGCACCAGTTTGAAGTAGGATCTTCTGACATTATAGCATTGCCTTCTGCAGGAGCATTGCTATTGCTTGTTGAGGTAAAATCTCCATCAAATCAAAGCTGAAACAAATCTCTCTCTGAGGACTTCTTGGCATCTACTAACTTATTGTCGAAGCTGAATAAATCTCCCTCCGAGGGCTTCTTATCATCTTCAAACTTCTTCTCGAAGCTGAATAAATCTCCTTCGGGGAATTTGTTGTCACCTTGAAGCTTATTGTCGAAGCTAAATATATCTCTCTCCAAGGGCTTATCCTCAAAAGTTGAAACTTGAACATTACTAGAGCTAGCAAAATCATTCCAGTCTTCATAAATTTCCTCATCCATTGCTGATGATCCTCATTCTTAGCCTTATTCTCAGTCATATCTGCATAGTTTGTTTTTGACTGGAATTCCTGAAACAAATCAACGCTGGTAGAAAGGTCTTTTGAGTAGTCTAGTGTATGGTCATTTTGAGGTTCACTCTTAGTGCTGAAAGTAGCATCAAAACCTTCGGATATATTAGGTGTACTCGACCCCAGAGTATTCCACATGTCAGCTGAATTCCAATCAACTGCTGCTGTAGGAACAGAGGATTCTTTTGGTTTCCCATCATCCAGATTTTCTCCAAACACAGAATCGAGGTGAGCACCGAGATCAACATTTAAACTTGAGGAACTCTTAAAGATTCAGGATCTTCGAATTTAACTCCAGAACCTTCCGAGGAAGCTGTGACACCACCTAGCTGACTTTCAGAATCAGCAGATTGAAAATCCGCCTCCCATCCGGAAAGAACTTTGCTTGTCGTGTGTTCAGATGAGCTGACAGCTGGCTTCGATGATTGAACACTGCGAAATAAATATTGATTGCCTAGAGCTGCAACATCTTCCGTGCTTTCAGCCTCAGCCCATTTATGATCAGATGATCGTTCGGTAGGGGTATCAGAGAGTACATTACTCCTAGATTTCAAGAAGAATTTATCTGGAGCTACACCAGTCAAAACTAAGGATCTTTTGCTCTCTTCTAAATTCTTATCAGAACTAGTATCTTCCTTCGCTGTTTCAGCTGGCCATGGTATCTTAAGCTCAAGAATACAGACAACGGAGTTAAATCTTTAGGAGAGCTCTGGCTTTTACCTAGATTACTTTTACCGGTTGGATCAACCATTTCCTGCAAGATTCAAGTTATTGTTTTAGAGATTGCAATTGCCATTCTTCTAAAAGGATAGAAACTAATGCTATTGCCTTCCTCACTCTTCTTGGAATAATCACCATAAGTTCAAACTATCAGAAACCCAAACTGAACAGCAATAATTAATAGTAGTTCAACAAATTCCTAATTTGAAATTCATATAATGGATTCAACTATCTTCAGCATAATCTTCCTAATCCTACTCTTTTGACATAAAAAACACATCAAATTAGAATCACAAAAAAAAAAAAAAAAAAAAAAAAAAAAATTCTAAAAGCAGATACGCCCCTTTTCTTCATTAATCAATAACCCCAAAGCCCCAAGAAAAGAACCAAGCAGCACTACACACCAAATGATAACTTATCGTTTCGAACTGCACAGAAATTTCAACAGTTAGATCATCGAAACAACATACCGATCCATCGAGGCGGAGCGAGCGGAGCAACCAGTGGTACCCAACGGTGGAAGTGAAGCAGATGGGGTCCGGAACGGTGTCGTAATGAGGACCGAGGCCGCAGTACAAGCAGACGATAGAGTCCGATCCTCTAAGGAGCAATGCTTTACAATTCCGGCAGCGGAGGTCCGGCGGCGAAGTGTCATCGGCGGCGGCTATGGTGGCCGAGAGAGGAGGCAGAGCAGGAAGGGTAGGGTCCGACGGGTCGTAATCGGGCAGAGACGCCGCTGCCCGGGTACGGATCTGGACCTGGCGGATCAATTCGTGCGGAAATTGGGCCATTTTCGCTCATCAAAAGCAACTCTCACACAGTCACTGTGCTGTGCGTGTTTCTTGTTTATTCAGTTTCAAGTATTTTTTTTAGGTTGAAGATGAAATCGCAGTATAGAGCGTCAATAGCGACTTTTCCCAGTGTGAAGAACACAAAGAAATCGATTTCTTTTTTATTTTATTAAGGGAAGTTGCAAATTAAAAACCACTACTATAATTTATGCATTTAAATAGATTTTTTTTTTTTTTGCGAAATATTTAAATAGAAACTTTTGAAGTTCGTGTTATACGGGGTAATTGCAAATTAATGATTATTCGTATTTTGTTTAGTAATTTTCTCTTTTTATAAACTACTCATTCCGTTCCACTTTATTAGTCTTATTTGCTTTTGGCACAATAACCAAATACATGTGAGATAAAGAGTTTTAAGGAGCATTCTCCACCACTAATTCCCTTACTTTTATGAAAATGGAACTAATATATAGGACAAACGAAAAAGAAAAATGAGACTAATGAAGTGGGACGGAAGTATAACATAACTTCTCCTTGGTACATTCTATTTCATATCGTGTTTTTTTTTTTCTTTCTATCAGATTTTTATTAGGATTTCCTGCAATATATACTCTAAAATTGAGTAGGGATGGGAATTCGGTACGGGTCGGGTACCTGTCTCGAATTTTTCGGGTACCCGAACCCAAAAATCTGAAAATTCACTACCCGAATCTGAATCCAAAAATATTTTCGGGTATCCAAATACCCGTTCGGGTACCCAAAAAAACCCGAAAATTTAGAAGGAAAAAAATATTTTTTTTTTCTATTTTTTTTTTCAATTTTTTTTTCAATTTTAGATAATACATATAGCTAGCTAATGTAATATATATAATTACATAATTAACAAAACATCAAATGAAAAAAAAAATGAGAAATGAGAGTCTAAAGTGTTAACTTGCTAAGTTAATTGTTTATTTAACTATTTTTCTTAATTATTTTATTTATTAATTAATAGTATTATTTTTTATTAATTAATTCAAATATAAATTTCGAGTTTTCGGAATTTCGGGTAATTTTGTTTTGGATTCGGGTATACCCGATACCCGAGATTTTTAAATCTCGCTACCCGAACCCGAACCCAAACCCGAATTTTTCAGGTTTCGGGTACCCAAAAATTTATTCGGGTTCGGGTATTTCTGTCCCTACCCGAAAACCCAAACCCAAACCCAAATTCCCATCCCTAAAATTGAGATAACTTGTACGAAAATTCTATTGAGATTAGAAAATAAATTACTAAATAATTTTCAATTATAGATAATTAAATATCATTAAATAATGATTATAATTTATATAATCAACTATTAATCACATCTGTTTTAATTCTCTTGCCTTTATAAGCGGGATAGAAAGAGTAATATTAAATCAAATTAATTAAGTGGGCGTAGAATTATTGTGCCCCGTAAATTGAAATACGAGCTACCTTAATTATTTTCTTTTCTTTTTAGATAAAATTTGATTTTACATTCATTCAAGCTTTGACTAGCATTGATGATCGAAACATGCAATACACTTGAATATTCGACATATAATCTTATTAAAATTGAATTTGTTGGTGGAACTTGATATATAGCAATTCATAATGATAAAAAAAATGCTTATAATTTTGCAAAATTATAAAATGAAAAAAAATAAAAATTGGTGGGGGCTTAAGCCGGTGGTCAGTGAGGTAATGCACTAAAAATGAATAGAAAAGTGTTTGAAAAGTCGTAACATATTTCACTTTTCGATTAAGAAACAAAGAGAGTTGCAAGAGGAATCAGATCAGCTATTGCCTAATGGTGTGACATCCTCTATTGCACCTTTAGATGATTGACATGTGTTCATAATATTTTCAAAACAAATAATAATTAAAAAAAATTATAATAAAAAATAGTACAATAGAGAATGTCACACCAATAGACAATAGATGATCTAATAATTAAAAAAATTATATATATAATGAAAAATAATACAATAGAAAATATCACACCATTAAATAATGGATGACCCGTTACAAGATATCCGCAACAACCGCACAAGTAGGGATATATTTGTTATCATGAAACCCCTTGCATTTAAATATCATTAGTTTAACATTAACAAACTTTTTTGGTTTGGCCTTTAAAAAAGGAAAGAAAAAAAAAACAAAACAAACAAACTTGGGAACTACTTTACCAAAACAAATCAAACTTGGTAACTCAAAAGGTACTATCTAACTCAAAAGTAACAAAATAAGTTACTACTTATCAATCAAACAAAATACGAAATAAGACAAAACCCTAAACTATAAAAGCCTCAATATATATATTTATTTACACACAACAACAACAACAACAAAAAAAAGATAATTAAAACTAGTATTGCCAAAACCATAGTAGAAATAAATCACTCTAAAACATAAAACTGAAACCCGGCATGACATCAATTAATCATCTTTTCACCATATATGTTCATCTTCATGGGTGAAACTAGGCTTTCAACATACACAAATCCACCACCAACATTACTCTGGGCTACTCTTAGCACGAACGTCCTTGCTTCCTCGAGGCGGCGCAACCATCTTCGAATGTGCTACCACTTTTCCATCTTCGAACATGAGGGGCATCAATGCCATAAAGAGCATTCAACAGATAAAAGAGATGTTATCAACGGTTTCGATCTAGAGGAGTAATGGCTGAACATAACAGCCTTCTCGGATGAATCTAGACGCGCAGCGCAGCATAATTCCTTCGAATCTGAACAGCCACATGAGTTGGGCTAGGGTTAGTCAAATTGGGCCAAGCTTGTCAGACCCATTTGCCTTAGTTTTGGAGGTCCAAAAAATTAAGCAAACAAGGCCCAAGCTCAAGAACGGCCCAAAGGACCAATAGCCAAGATCCAAGTCCATAGCCACGAAACCCGAACCCGAACACGAGGCCGAGAAAGTATATCTATTTTTGAAACGAGCGCTTTAAATGCGACAGTGTGAAATAAATGAGGTGCGATTATAGGAGATGTATACAAAATTGTGCAATGAGTATATTAAAAATAGAGACAAAAAATATCTACCTATCTAGCACTAAGATTTACAATTTATACCTACAACTTAACAAACACCTAAAAGATACCTAAACTTTCAAATACCTCCCAAAAATACCCTTACTTTTACTTTAACTTTTTTCACTCCTCTCTCTCTCTCACCCCACACACAGACACACACACTGAAACACACACCGACACACACACACACTGTCACACACTCTCTCTCCTCCTTTATTTCTTTTCTCACCTTACACATACTATATTGTCGGCTTACACACACACACACACACTCTCTCATTCACTATTTTTTTTTATTTCTTTTTTTTTATTATTTTCTTTCTAATTCTCTTCTTTTTTAGTTTTATTTTTATTTTTTTCTTTTTCTGTTTTGGTTGTTTCTTTTTTTTTTTCTCTTTTTTAAAAAAAATTGTTTTTTCTTTTAGTTTTAGTTTTTGTTTTTGTTTTTTGTTTTTTGTTTTTTTTCGTTTTTTCGTTTCAGTTTTTTTTTTTTTCATTTTATTTCTTCCTGTAAGAATTGATCAAATCTTACTATCCACTTTGAGAAACATCATTTATTATCATCATTATAGTAAGAATTGATCAATTTTTACCGACCACTACGTCAGAAACATCAAGGTAAGCAATGTTCAATTCTTACCATTATAACATGCATAAATATGCTTTTCCGAGCATGAAGATGGTAAAAATTAATGAATTCTAACCATTATCGTTGTAGGAATTGATGAATTCTTACTATGGTCATTCTTAAGCTATGATCAATTATTACTATAGTGATTTTTAAGCTATGATCAACTCTTACTATGGTCATTCTTAAGCTATGATGAATTCTTAAGCTAAGAATGTGTCATTCTAACCATTACGCCCAACGATATTGTTGCAAACATGCATGAATATGTTTTTCCGAGCATGAGGATGGTAAGAATTAATGTATTCTAACCATTGTCGTTGTAAAGAATTGATGAATTCTTTTTATGGTCATTCTTAAGCATTGATCAATTCTTACTATAGTGATTCTTAAGCTATGATCAACTCTTACTATGGACATTCTTAAGCTATGATGAATTCTTAAGCTAAGAATGTGTCATTCTAACCATTACGTCCAACGATATTGTTGCAAACATGCATGAATATGCTTTTTCGGAGCATGAGGATGGTAAGAATTAATGAATTCTAAATATTGTCGTTGTAGGGATTGATGAATTCTTACTATGGTCATTCTTAAGCTATGATCAATTCTTACTATAGTGATTCTTAAGCTATGATCAACTCTTACTATGGTCATTCTTAAGCTATGATGAATTCTTAAGCTAAGAATGTGTCATTCTAACCATTACGTCTAACGATATTGTTGCAAACATGCATGAATATGCTTTTCCGAGCATGAGGATGGTAAGAATTAATGAATTCTAGCCATTGTCGTTGTAGGAATTGATGAATTCTTACTATGGTCATTCTTAAGCATTGATCAATTCCACTATAGTGATTCTTAAGCTATGATCAACTCTTACTATGGTCATTCTTAAGCTATGATGAATTCTTAAGCTAAGAATGTGTCATTCTAACCATTACGTCCAACGACATTGTTGCAAACATGCATGAATATGCTTTTCGGAGCATGAGGATGGTAAGAATTAATGAATTCTAACCATTGTTGTTGTAGGAATTGATGAATTCTTACTATGGTCATTCTTAAGCTATGATCAATTGTTACTATAGTGATTCTTAAGCTATGATCAACTCTTACTATGGTCATTCTTAAGCTATGATGAATTCTTAAGCTAAGAATGTGTCATTCTAACCATTGCGTTCAACGATATTGTTGCAAACATGCATGAATATGCTTTTCCGAGCATGAGGATGATAAGAATTAATGAATTCTAACCATTGTCGTTGTAGGAATTGATGAATTCTTACTATGGTCATCACAAATAAGCCATATTCGTTGACAATTATAATCAGTGGCCAAAAATTCAAAAGAAGCAAAGTGACTACAAAAGTAGGATTTTGACATCACAAAAAAAAGACATATGGTCTTCAAAATCATCTTCTTTGAATGCCTTCACAGCATATTAGAATATTTCAATAACGCCAGATGATGAACCCCTGAGATTTCCCTGTATGTGGTATATGCAGAAACCATGAGGGTACCTGAAAAAATTATAAAAAGGATAAGGTGGCTATAAAATTCATGTTTGCCAAATGGTAAGAAATTATGCATTTCTTACAACTAGATGACAAGAATGTATGTAATTCTGAACAAAAAAATGAAGTCGATGGTAGGAATTAGATACTTTCTTACCGTCCACTACGTCAGAAACATCAATTATTGCGATCATGCTAATAATTGATATTTCTGACGTAGTGGCCAGTAAGAATTGATCAACTCTTACCATATTGATGGGTATAAATAATGTTTATCTTACTATTCACTTTGTGAGAAACATCAGTTGTTCCCATCAATATGGTAAGAATCAATTCTTACCCTCCACTACTTCAGAAACATCGATCATGATATCATTAAGGTAAGAAATGATCAATTGTTGCCATCATAATGGTAAGAATATATGTTTCACACGATGTGGATGGTAAGAATTTATGTAATTTTTTTTTTAAATTCCACAAAACTGAAGCCACCAGCTGTGACAACAAGAATATCATCCATATTACATAAAAATAAAAATAAAAATGCAGACTAAGCAGCAGCAAGTAAATCAATGTTGTTAACCAACCAAATAAAATATCTTGAATGACAAAATAGAATAAATCAATGTTGCTACCCAAACCAAATACAAAAATAGAAAAAATTAGAAGAAAATCACAGAATTGAAGCTAAAATGAGTTCAGTTTAATCACTCCCAAACCAAAAACACGACCCATTTGTATAATAAACATTACCAAACTAACAGAACAAAGGAATTTCTCCCAACATTCACCTCACAAACGCCTCCATTAATCCATACTCACGCATCATTCATCCCTTCAAAATCAAGAATAACGACAACCCCACAAATCAAACTAACAAAAAACCAACTTCCAACAAAAAAAAAAATAAAAAAAATCAATGGAATACCCTTTTGAAGAAGCAGAAGCGTGGAAGGAGATAAAGAGAAGAACAGTCATGAAAGAGAGAAACTAGAGAGAGAATCGTATAGTGGTGAGAGGTACGTAGCAATCCACCGCTCTTCTCCGCCCGAACCCGCAGTCTTCGCCGCCGTTGGTTGCAGTACCGATGAGAGGGGAGGTCGCCCTCCTCCATGGAAAAAACAAATTTGCAGATTCATCCACCACGAGCAACAAAGCCACCGCACTGCCGCCGGAGGATCCCACAAGTCCAATGGGTCTATGAATTTTTAGAGAGAGAGAGAGGGGAGAAAGAGAGAGAGAGAGGAGGATGAAAATAATTATTGGTATGTACTATAATGGGGGCTTCATTCCATGATGGAGAGAGGTGAGAGGAGAGAGGAGAGAGAAGAGGGGTAATATGGTCCTATATTTGAAACTTTAGGTAGATTGTGTGTTTTGTTATGTTTTAGGTATAAATTGATAAAACTTAAGCCGAATAGGTAAATCACTATATTTTCTCTTAAAAATATATTTTAATTGCTATTTTTTTATAAATTTTTAAAGAATTCTTATTGCGAATTAATTAGATCAAATTATTGATTAATAAGGTAAAAAAAAATCCATGCATGATTGAATTGGTAATATTATTACATTTATATATACTAGTTTTGCACCCGCGCTATGCACGGCAATAATTGATAATATAAAAAATTATAATACTATATTCATAAAAGAAATCATAGTCCCATTTGAAAATAATTATAATTCAATATAATTATATTGGTCTTCTGAATTGGAGACTACCATCGTCGTTGATTTAGTAAACAAATTTTACTATCACCCCCAATCATATTATATTATTAATTATGTCCATTTAAAATTAAAATTGTCAAGAATATGCTACCCTAAACTATTACTAAGATATATATAGTAAATATCTATTGTTCATCTCCATAACATTTATATTACTAAAATTTCTAGAAAAACAATTAATGCAAATAATGTGTACAATCAAAAAAGATCTTTACAACCATCAAGCACAATCTAAAGAGAGTACGTATAGAACAATATAAATAGTCAATTTAATTACTCTAGTATAAGTTCCACTTCATTGCTAAAATAATTAAAAGTGAAAGATTTATTATATTATAATTTCAATTACAAATAAGGAATATTTGGTACAATTTATCTAAACAAAAAGGAACTGAAAATATAGATTACAAAATTCACAATTATGATATTCGTAGTTGAATAGCTTAAGAAAAAAAATTGCAGCCTGTATCATAATCTAGCATTGAAGATTAAACAAATAAAAATTGAGAAAGTGCAATATTGCATGTAAACCAAATAGAAAAAATAAACACTTGTGAAATTGATTTGATACCAATAAAACTTGCCATGACCATTGAATAATAATAATAATAATAATAAAAAAAATATCTGGATTTCAAACAGATAATCATTTCTTATAAATTCTTGAAAGTGATCAATGTTTGGAGCTGCATATATGGAAGCTTTCTCCTCTCCACTTACATACTCTTATTGCTCGTTCCCTGTGGCTGTGAGTTATCAAACAGAGGCAAATCGTAGAGTTGCAATATACCCAATGATCAAAAGAAAGAGGAAATCCATCAAGACAAAGATTGAATTACTGATGGTGGATTAATATATCATATAATATCACATAGTTAATTAGTGATTTATTGAAAAACAGACAAAAAAAGAGTAACCATTTTATTTCCATTTTTCTTTACTTGTAGTTCTCCATAGATCTTATCATTTGTTATATATATATTATATTTAAATGCAGGAGAAAACTATTAAAGAATTACTAATATTTATAGATGGAAGTGAAGTTAAAAGATAATGGTAAACCATTCATTCGATGATTATTAGAATTGGATTTCAAAATCTCGTCATACAAACTCCAGCATATATATGAAACACAAATTAAAATCTATATGAATTTAACATTACTTACTTGGCCACACCTTCGATGCCACATGTAGCATGCAACCTCTCTTATTATCGAATCGACATGTTCTCAGGGATCGAAGCTTTTCGATATCTTGTCCAGAATGGAGAGTTCTCGTGGTGTTTGTTATGCTTCAAATACTGGCATACTCTTACAGAGGTAGAATGAATGTGAGAGAGTTTGGCCGTGACTTGTACCTTCAAATTGCATTCTTCCATTTTTGGGCGAACCAAAGTTGGAGGCATTTCTTAGCTTTTGGGAGACTAAAGAGACACCAGAAACCACAAAATCAATCACAAAAATACAAATTGATTTTTTACTCTTCTTCCCATATATATTGGGGATCTCTCGCATCATATCACCCACTGCACTGGCGCAGAAGCTTTGGCAGAACTACTCCTCTCTAGGTCTTCGTCTATCTCGATTGAGCAACAACGGGGGGGAAAGGGCCGCAGCAAGAAGGTGTCGTTGATCAAGTTTGTATCCAACAACGGTTGTGTTTCTTTCGCCGGAGAAGTTGATGTTTAACTGAACCTCGATTTCTGAGGGAGTTGCAGCTTCAATGGCTTGATCACGCCGCTGTCAAAGATGTCTTCTGTGCGGAGGGACGCAGTTCCAATCTTAGCTCACGTCAATCGAAATTACTTGTGGAGTGGTCCGATGATTTGGGTGTCCGTGTGAATGAATGGATTATCTTCCTCTATATGTGATTGTGCAGTTGAAAGATCGTGCATATTAACCGTTTAATAGTGGAGTTATAATTTTGAATTAATCAATCGAATTTTAATTCGATCTCTAATGCCATTGAAGTTGAAAATATTTTTAAAATTGCCATCCAAATTGAAATCCAATTGATTGGATTCCCTCTTTATATATATATAGATAGGGATGAGATCTTATGGGTACCACCTCTAAACTTGAGAACTATGAACTAATCCTAACCATTCCTTCAATACAATTCGATGGTGGAGATAAATTATTAGATTATGTATTTTACTAATTTTAAAGGGTAGTTAAGGAAATAAAGAATTGAAAAAGATTGCGTGTCTTCCTTCAATATCGGCACCTTCCTTCAATTTCGGCATCTTCCTTCATGCTTTAAATTTCAAATTCTAAATTTCTAATGCTTATTTTATTATTACCGCATTTTTTTTTGTATTTTTTAGTTTATTTTGTAAATACACGATTTCATGCCTTTTGAAGTCAATCTTATGCTTTTAATATTATTTTATACTATTAATGCGCTTTGAATATTGACATACATTTTAAATTGAAAAAACAGAGCTATATATTAGTACTAGTTAATAATTATAATATAAAATTATGCTTTTTTTTTAATTACGCTTTTTTTAATGGATTATATTGTAGTATATAAAATTACGCTTTTTTTATAATCATGTTTTTTTTCGATGAGAAATTATGCTTACGAATGTTAAAATGCTTAGTTTGTTTTTCATGTACGCTGGTTTAATTTCTCGTACTGTTTAAATTCAATAATATTTAATACTCTATTAAGATCTAAACCCTAAAAATTATGCTTTTTATAAACATTTTCATGCTTTTTTATATAAAAATTATGCTTTTTACAATTATGCTTATTTAGATACTCTCAATTAAATTATGCTTTTCACAATTGTTTTCATTCTTTTCTATATGCAAAATTATATTTTTTTGCTATCATGCTTATTTAGATATTAAATTATGCTTTTTACGAATATTAAAATGCTTAAATAATGTTAATATATTGCTTTTATGGGGCAACCCTTAATATAGTCACTTTGATATAACAAACTAAAATACTAGTCACTCATATAAAAAACACAAAAACTAGCCACTCTTACCAAATACATGAATACATGAATACAAGATTCATGTATTCGTAAAAATTAACCTTGAATACACGAATACATGAATATACGAATACATGACTCATGTATTCGTGAAAATTAACCTTGAAAACACGAATACATGAATACACGACTCATGTATTCGTGAAAATTAACCTTGAATACACGAATACATGAATATACGAATACATGACTCATGTATTCTTGAAAATTAACCTTGAATACATGAATACACGAATACACGACTCATTATTCGTGAAAATTAACCTTGAATACATGAGTGGCTAATATTTATGTTTTTTATATGAATGGCTAGTATTTGTATTTTTTATATGAGTGACTGGTATTTTGGTTTACTATATCAAAGTGACTATTTTTAGTGATTAACTCTTGTTTTAATATACTGTCAAAAATATTGCTTATTATATCACCAACTTATTAGCTTGTTGAGGCTTTGCTTATCATCTCAATACAGCACAGATGCCAATTGGTAAGAAAAGCTGCAGATTTCAATTCATAAACTAAAAGGAAGATGAACACCAAATAATTTAATGATGGTGGGATTAAAAATTGATAAATAAAAATGTGAATTGTGGTGTTCGAATGATTGATTCTTGTATTTCTCTTATTTCTCTTTCTTTTTATGTTTTTACTTTGAGAAAGAAGAAACAAACAAAAAAATATGAAGGAATATTATAGATCGACTCCTAGATCTTTAAGTTAGTTGAACCATAGGCAACGCATCTCCACCTCTGCTTCCCTCTCCGACGAGTCTCGGCTGGTACCAAAACCAGAAGCGCTGCGACTATAACACCTTCGGGCAGTACCTTCGCAACCACCGGCTGCCGCGCTTTCTCTCCCGTAGCAGCGGTGCTTATGTCCTCAAATTCCTCCGATACCTCGACCACTTCGAAAAGGCCAAGGTCCATACCCACCGCTGCCCCTTCAAGTTAGGAGAACCATAAGCGTCGCTTCTCCACCTCCAGCCTTGAAGAATAAGAACAGAAAGAAGAAAGGAGACACTATAAAAAATTGAATTTTCACCCACACATGGATGTGTGGTTAATAATATCATTATGTGTAAATAAAGATTTTTCGTCACACATGATGTAAATGTCACCATGTGTGGTTATATTTCTGCAGAGAATAATCTTTGCCCACACATAAATATATGTGTGAATAAATGGGTGTATTGCCTACACATATATATGCCTCTAAAGTTGACTATTATGTGTGGATAAATGTATTTTTTTGCATAATAGACTAATGATGTGGAAATTATAAGGCATGATGACATGGCATTGAATATTGACACGTGGAATTTTATATGTGGCTAAATAATTAGTTTATGTGTAGACAATCATTTTTTTCGTAAATATCGAGAAAATTATTATAATTGGTGGAATAATAATATTTATATTTATATTTATATTACAGTTTTTTATGTAAGATAATAATATATGAGTACACGTAAATGGAATATTCATAAATATTGCATAATATTGACTAACTTATAGAATCATAATTTTCTTGATAAAACAAACTTACAACACATTTACACATTTAAATATACATAATCATTGAACATTTACACATCTAATATTCATTGAATAAAAAAATAGAGCATATTTTACTAATTACAAACAATTTAAATGTCTAAGCATATCCTACATTTCCCATTTCCTCTCAAGAGGGTTGCGTTGAGGACTGAGGAGTGGTGGTGGATTCTCTTGAATCGTAAGCCGTTACGCCTACAGAAGAACACTATTGGATTTGGCAATCAATATGATTTAGATGTTCGATCCCATCACAACACTGATGAATACGAAAAGAATTAGATACAATATATTGATTGATAAACATAGAAATATTTAATATCATGAGTAGAAATATAACTTTCACTATGGAGACTTACTCGATCAACCAATTCCATGATATCTCACGAGATTCTGCTGCTAACAGACAACTCAATACAACATCTTGGCTACTACATCAGAAAATGAACTTCTGCGATTGAAAAATCTACAAGAAAAATGTGCTGAAACTAAGAACCTTGATTAGCGTGAGAGTATATCGACGAAAGTCGAGAAATTTTAATATATTTTCAGAATCTAAGCTAGTACCTGATAGCAATCAATTAATGCCTGCAAAATAACATAATTAGAATGCTCAAATTATGAAATTGTACCTAAAATTCGTGCTTTCTCCAACTTAATTAATTTCTCTATTATCCAACACGCCTCCTATCGCAACAACATATGCCGGCTCAAAATAGAAAAAATATTGTGCTTATTTTTTTATTTTTTATTTTCCCTGGGAAGCTACCTGCAAAACCAAGAAAAATTATGTGAAGGAAAATAAAAATGGATAAAGAAGATTATGCATCAAAAACATTTGAAATCTAAAAGAGGAAGAATTTATAAAATCTAACAATAATAATCAATTACAAAAAATGGGTCATCAAATAACCTCTTGGAACTCTGAAACTTTGGTCGACTGACTTTGTGATGAGTTCATCAACTTGTTTTTCCTATTCCCTAGATCATTCCTTGAGCAAGCGTGCATTCCTTGAGAAATTGAGTAAAAACATTTCAAATCTTGGAGCAAGCTATCCGCAGCTAGAAGATTTACCTAGATTCAAACTTATTCTCCTAAGAAATTTGTATGTGGGTAAAACTTAAAACTACCGCAGAGGAGTGGAGAAGAAACCGCTTAAATTTTGGACGATTTCAATTTTCAATTACGCGGCGTTTCATTTCGATGTTAGAGGGTTTTTTTTTGGCAAAGGGCGGGAAATAGAGAAGTGAATGTTTTTGTATTTTAAGTTTTCATATGTTTCCCTCTCGAAAGTATCGATTTTGTTATAAATAATGGTTGATTGTTTATCTAATTTAAATTATTAGAGTTAAAATATTAAAAGGTATAAATGTGTCCATAATTCATTTGTTCAGGTATGACTATAAATTATAAAGTTAATACTTAGTTGCGTATTTTTATCAAATACTTATGAAATTGCCCAATATTTTATCTTATTTTCTTTGAAGATATTTTTAAATAAAAAATATTTTTTTTAGTGAAAATTAAAATTTGATTTTGGATATAAAAAATATAATGATTTATACACACATATAAGAATCAATATATTTAATTATGAAAACCTCAGTAGCCACACATATTATTTGATAACTATAATGATGTGCCACTTTTTTATTAATTTGCCACATCCATCATATCGGCATAACAAATTTAATATCAAAAGTTGAATAGAAAAAAAAACTAAATTTAAGGTCTTCCCTAAAAATTTTGCCACATCTAAAATTAGTAACAATAAAAAGTTATTAGCCACACATGTATAATTGATTAGTATGTGTCGCTAACAACTCTTATTAATTTGCCACGTAAGCTTACAAAAGTTAAAAGAAATTTAGTTAAATCGAAAAATAAAATAAAAAATAAGGCCAAAATATAAATGTTACTAAAAGGCTTTTGTCACCCATTTTAAATGTCAAAAACTGTCGAAATATGTCAAATTGATTTAGCTACACATTGTCTAATTATGTGTGGTTAACTTACCACACATAATAATGTGTGACTAATTTATGTGTAGCTAAAAGCTTAATTTCCTGTAGTGAGAACCGCCGGCGATATGTTTAGAGAGAGAGATAGAGAGATGGAGAGAGACAGAGAATAACCGAGAATGTGAAACAACAGTTACACACGTAAATTATGGAACAAACTTTTAAAGATTACTTTAATACCCTTTTCTATTTAAAAACTACCGATTTTTATATAATTACAACAACAAATCTCAGCCACTAATCTATTAAAATGGATTGTGGATATTGGTTCCTAGTTCTCAAGATTGGAGGAGTTCTCATATGAACCAATCCCGATCTGGCAACCTGCCGGCAGTCTCCGCCTCCCATTACTTATGGACCGAGTTTGGTCCGATCAAACTCGGTCCAACTCGTCTCAAACCTATTTTTTTTTATGTATTTAACCCCTAAATCTTCCCCAATTAGGTATCTTTACACTTGAATACATTCCTAGAACCCTAAACACTCTCCTCTTTTGCTACTTTGGTATTTTGATGCATTGAAGAAGATTTACTTTGAAGAATTGAAGATCCTTCCATATTTTGATTATATTTCCTATTCTCTATCTTTTGATTATGGTTTCATCAATTTCTTATGGTTTAATTTCCTTAATCATGTCTAGCTAGATTTCTTCGTGATTCCAATTATATGTAGATTAGGGACAAGTGATGGGATTAGGCTTTAATCTATGAATTTACCTTCTAATTTCATGTTCATTTCTCTTGGTGCCATATTTTAGTATGTAATTGTGTTTGATCACCATAGTTGCATATCAAGTGTTTGATCTAATGCTTGGGAGGCTTGGATTAGATGCTAGGAAATAAGAGATTTGTATGCTAGAGATAGTAGGGCTAAAGAACTCAATGTGCTATTGGGAGTTAATGATATACTTGATGTCCTAGTCGGAATTAGGTATTTCATTAATAAACTTGATTTAGTTGCAATGAGAATTTAATGAATCATAGTTAGAAGGTTTCCCACATGAAATTAGATTAAAATGACTAATTCTAGTTAGAGTCCTACATCCCTATCACCTAGACCTAATCGAAGTACAATTGGAGTCACTTTCATTTCCTATTGAGTTTTTATCATTTGCTTACTTGTTGCTTGCTTTTTCTACTTCTTGAATTTGTTTACTTAGATTGTTTTTAGTTGAATCAAAAACACAAAAACATGATGTTTGGTAGCTTGAATATTGATTAGATAGCTATGTTACTACTTGAAATTTTCACGCCAAAACATTCCTTGTGGATTCGACTCGATTATACTCAATTGATTATCATTGCATCCTCTACCTTAAAAGTAGATCGATCAATTTTTGGCGCCGATAGATATCATTTAGGTTGAGACGGAGGGAGTATTACTTAGTGTCGTATTAGTTTTATTAAATTATTTTTGTATAATCTACCTACTTTTTATTTACTAATTTCTTTGCACATATCTTAGTATAATTTGAATCGTAAGATTTTAATTTATCAAAATTTGTTTGTTTTTTTTCCGACTTTTATGATTTTTTTATCGTATTAAAGGTCGCAATAAAATCTTTCATTTAACATCCATCATCAATGTATTTTATAAATGTATGAAGAACTAATTCTAAAAAACAAAAATATGAATCATAATGTTAAATACTATCACTAATGAAACATTCCTTAAGAGCACCCCCAGAGCAGCTAAGGGACTCGGGCTCGCAGCCGCCTAGCGAGACCGGGAGCGAGCCCATGCCGCGTTTGGGAGCCTGGGTGTGCAGCGGAGAGTCTCACTTGTGCGAGACGGTATCGATACCCGGGCTGACGTCATTATAATGTCAGCCGGATTATTATTTTTTTTAAATCAATTTTTCAGCTGATTTTTTTTTTTTTAAATAAAACTTGAAATAGCCATTGCAATCAATGACGGCAAAAAAAAAAATTAAGTTGTGTGTGTTCTGTAATTTAAATTTATGTATTTTAAATTTTATGTAATGTTGTTTTTTAATTCAATAAATAAAATAATTTTCAAAAATTTTATTTCTTAAGTTAAATTAAATAAACGAAATAAATTAGATAATATTGAAAAAAATCAAATTATAAACGTCGAAATAAAAATCGAATTAGAAATTGAAATAAAAAATACAGATAAAAATTGAAATTTAAATAAAGAAGAAAGAAGAAAAAAAAAATCGAAAAGAGCCCTTGCACTAGGGCAGGATTTTGGAGTGAGTTCTCTCCACCGGAAAAGTGAGAAAGAGCCCACTTTTTAGGCTCTCCATTGGGAGTGCTCTAATAACCGTAGCCAAAAGTTTTCCGCCTCTTTTAGCTGGATAGAAGGAGTACGTCTTTGCTAACAGAATGGTAATATTTTTGGTGCCCACTAGATAAATTCTAACTCCAATACAATGATCTATACACCACACAAAAGAGGTAAATCACGCAAATATAACAAACTCAAAAGTTTTAGAAGCAGTGATAGAATTCGAACCTAAGATTTCTTTACCTCAATTTGTCATATTTGTGTAAAATTTTTATATATTCAAAATGGATCAAAAGTGACAAGCCATAAATTCTGTTCGAGAGTCCATGGCTTCCCTTCTCCTCAACTGTTTGATATATTTACTGAAAAATTAAAACAAGAAATTAAACTTCATTTGACTTGCTTGTGCAACATATTTAACCAATGTTGTACTCATTTTATCCCATTCTAATCTCATTAAAATTAGCTTTATTAGAATAGGAAGGAGCGAGAGTACGATATATGAGAGTACGAGCTAACATTAATGTGGTTATAAATATTCAAATCAAGAAAAGGCTCGGTTTTTTCATCGTAAATGCTTAGCGAATCATCCAACTCCAAAGCAAAGAAATTAATTTAAAAAAAAAAAAAAAAACCTTGTCTACTGTATATAAGGGGCTACACATATAAATTTCAGGATCAGGCCGGATTGCATAATTTTATCCGGACTAATCTGTTGTTTACTTGTAGAATTGAAATCATGGGATATCCCGGAGCTCGGAATAGGACTGGTGTCTATCCTCATGTATATTGGATTATGCCTTGGATATTAATCCAACTCAAAGAGGCATGATGACTTTAATCCAATGGATTGGATAACTAAAATTCTCATTCTAACCTTAAACTAAATTAAAAGCCTAAACACAAAAAATGAAGAGGCAAAAAAATATATACCTATCTAGCACTAAGTTTATCAAGATTTACCTAGAACTTAAGAAAACTTAAAATATACCTAAAGTTTTAGGAAGGGGACTAAAATGCCCCTGATTTCAATTCCCTCAAAAATTGAATTTATCTCTCCTAAACCGACGACCCACATTCCCACTCCCTCACACTCACGATTCTCTCCCTTCTCTCGGACCTCTCACGCGATTCCCTCCTAGAAAACCCTAGCCCATCTTCGGCGAGTTCCCGACGCCGTCGCGTCGTTCCTGCACCATCTCTATACCCACCCTTCTCAATGTACCCATCGCACTCTACCTCAACCATGTCTGGAAGGCGCTCAAAAAGGCATCACAATGAGCCCGCCGAAGACGAATAGTTGCTTGAGCCAGCGGCGACTGAAATTGAAGAGCCGGATCAGCGTCTTCCTTCCGGTCATCTTTTCACTGACATAGAGGTGCGATATTTTTAGGGTATTTTTAGATTTTATAGGTTTTTATGGTTAGATATGATGGTTATTGTTGTTCTTAGCCTGATTTGGTGTGATTATTGTAATTTAGTGGTAAGAACATACAAAAGCATCGCAATTTATTAATAAACCTTACCTTCTTTAGAACCTTTTTTTGTAATAATTGATGATTTGGGGAGATATTTTAAGGTTTTTTATGGTTAGATTTGATGTTGTTGTTGTCCTGCCCTGATTTGCTGTAATTTTACATTGTTTTATGGCTAGATTTGAGTGTGCTATGCTTTAAAGTGATCTGATTTGATGTTGTCTTACCTCTAATTTTGGTTAGAAATTTGTTGATGGTTAGAAATTAGAGTACAGATCCATTCGTAAGAAATTTCTGATTATGATGCTTGATTTGCGGTTTCAAATTCTAGAAATCTAGGGTTTTCGAACTTGTTTTCATACTAGAAATGTTGATTTGTTGAATGCATGCGGTTCTTATGTTCGTGGTAATAGTTCTCAGGAAAAAGGTTTAAGTCTTACTGTTTTGATGGTGACCATTGATCAATTATTGCAACAATTTTTTAGATGGTGAGCATTGTGTCTAATCTTACTGCATTCGTGGTGAGAAATGAAGATTTCTAATAACCTAGTAGTTATTTTGAGATGTGAAAGGCTTCTGCTTTAATCCTTTTGACAATATACATTCTTACTAGGCTGATAGTTAGAATTGACAGTATGTTAGAAATAACCTAAATGTTGACTAGAATGGTGCATGAAATTTTAAATCCAACAAGAATTCTGGAAAATATTTTGCGACTTTGTAAAAATTCTGTTGTTGTAGAATTGTTAGATTTGAAAAATTCTATTTTTATAACCCCCATGTTGGTAGGAAAGGTTTAAATTCTTATACGCAACATACATGAAAAATAGTGATATTTTGACTCATCTTATTGTATTGGTGGTTAGAATTGAATATTTCTAATAACATCACAGTTAGAATTTAGAAGGGTGGTAAGACAATATCCATTCTTACTATATGGGCAGTTAGAATTGACAGTATCTTGTGACCACATCACGGTAGTTGGTTTGAATATATAAATTCTAACATGATGACATGCGAGTTTTTGCTCTCACCCTGAAAAATGTTGTAAGAACTGCTAAATTGTTACTAAGGTCTTGGTGGGATACTTGTATGATTAAATGAAATTCTTACTTTATACCATTAATGTCGGTTAGATTCTTTCAATTTCTTATAGGCAGAAAAATTACATCTGACTATGTTTGCTTTGTCGTTGGTAATATATTGGTAGATTCTAACCATCTGTTGTTGTAGACTTGTTGGATTTAAATTTTCTTTTTGATAACCTCTATGTTGGTGAGAAAGTTTCAAAATCTTATACGCAAATTTTTTTAATTTCTTACCTATTACTTAGTGCGATTTCAGTATTAGTCGTAAGATTATGTAAATTCTTATGTGATGATACATGGTTTTTTTTGTTAGAAATGTTGTTAGAAAATGATCAAATCTTGCTTTTGACATAGTGAGAAATGATCATTTCTTCCAACATGTTTCTTGTCTTTTGCTTTTCTGCATGTATCCTCATTAACAAAACTATGCAACTCTTACTGTCTGAGTAGTTAGAATTAATCATATTCTTATAACTTAATGAATTTGGTTGTAAGAATAGCCAAATTCTTATACAGTTGTAAGAAACTAATGAATTCTTACTATTTTTATAGTGTGGAAAAAAACATTTCTTATTACCTGTTTCTTGTGTACTGCCTTCCTAGTTTATATTCTTACCATGTGTCCGTTTTTATATGCAAGGTTACATGGAGATACAAAAGGTTACACCTGGTCGACAAGGCGAAAAAGGTACTTCGGCGCAAATCCAAAACTCATCCGAATATGCTCAAGAAACCACGTCCAAGACAAATCGTTTTTTTTCTCGCCAATACAACGGGACTATTTGTTCGTTTGAATCCTTAGTGGATCCTTTTTTTTCTCGTAACTTTGGTTAGAAATTTCTTAATTTCTTACATCTATCTTTGGTTAGAAATTTCATTTTTTGGTAATTATTTCGGACATTACCAAGTCTTGCAACGACATCAATAAAAAGAACTATTACACATATTTAATAACAAATCATTACAATTACAAACTAACAAACTTGGTAAGAAATATCAATTTCTTATCTATTAATTACAAACAACTGAAAAACTAGTATTTGTGGCTGTAATTTGGTAAGAAATTCTAAATTATTACATACTATTTGATAAGAAATTGTCTATTTCTATCTTCTCATGCTATTTGATAAGAAATTGGCAATTTCTTATCTTTTTCAACTCGATTGGTAAAAATTTGACAATTTCTTATGTTATACCAATTCACTTGGAAAAAAGGTAATTTTACTTTGTATTAAATATGTAAGAATTTTATAATTTCTTAAATTTTATTCGGTAATAATTTGTTAATTTATTGCATTTTCTAAAACGTCTTATAATAATTTGTAAATTTCTTACATTCTTAAACTTGATTGGTAAGAATTTGTCAAATTTTTATGTCCAGTTGGTTAGAATTTATTAATTTATTACCTTATCTAAAATATTTTGTAAGAATTTGAAAATTTCTTATTAACTTATTGCCTTGTTTCCTTTGATTTTTAGTCCATTTTGCCGATGTTTAAGCTGTACAAAAGCGAGCGCTACACGATGTATCGGAAATCCCTCAAAGTTAATTTGCCTTCACGTTCGAGATGCGACCGAAGAAGAAGAAGAAGAAGAAGAAGAAGAAGATGAAGAAGACAACCACATGATGAAAAAAAAATTAACAATTTTACTTTCAGTTTTCGATTTACTTTGTATTAAATATGTAAGAATTTGATAATTTCTTATGTTCTTTTTGGTAATATTTTATTAATTTCTTACATTTATAAAACGTCTTGTAATAATTTGTAAATTTCTTATATTCTTAAGCTTGATTGATAAGAATTTGTCAATTTATTATGTTCTATCTGGTTAGAACATAACAATTTGTCAATTTATAAATCTTACTGCGATAATAATGAGAATTGATCAATTCTTATGTTTTGTGGGTGATATTTGTTAGAATTCTTAAATGCTTATCATAATTATGTTAAGAAAAGCATTGTAGCTTCAGACTGTAGTCTAAAAGTATCTAAATTTATATATGAATTCTTACATGCATTTTACCCGTTTGAATTTGTACTATCATCATGGTTAGAATTAATAATTTCTTATGGGTTGTGATTGCCCGTGGTTAGAAATGATAAATTTTTACTGCTATAATAATGAGAATTGATCAATTCTTTTGTCGTATGGTAAATATTTGTTAGAATTCTTAAATTCTTACATGTTGTTTTCCCGTTTGTATAGTTAGAAAATATTGAATTCTTACTATCATGATGGTTAGAATTGAACAAATTATTATTAACATCATTACTCAGCAAACAACTCATCCATGAGCATGTGCAAATTCAATATTCAACAATAAAAATTTTCCTTTACAATACCAATGAAACCAATAAGAAAAATATGTGCAAGTATAGCTCCATATGCAAAAAGCATAACTAAAACTAATTAAAAAAAAAAGAAATTAAAAGAGAAGAAGATAGAGTATGTGTGCAGATGGGGTGGGTACAAGGGGAGGGAGAAGGTGGAGGAGAGAGAGGGGTCAAACAACGACGGCGGCGGCTTGCGGGGGCCTTGCGGTGGCACTGGATCCACGACAGCTAGCTTCCGGTGTCCAGCACCATGCTGCGACTGCGGTGGCGTGCAGGAGACGCGCCTCCTTCAGCTCGACCTCGTAGTCGGATTCCAGACGAGAAAGGACGACGCCCTATTCTACTTCGAACCAATCATCGGTCCTCGCATAAATCAGAAACGGGGACCCCCCCGCCGGAACTCCTCTCACGTGCGTACAAACAGAACAGCAACTACCGCATGCCTCCCATCGCAACTCCGACGCCGCGCTCCCCAAACAGATTACTACCTACCGCTGCCGAATATGGAACACCGATCGCAAGGAGAGAGAGCTGTAGAGAAACTCTCTACAGCTTGAATTCAAAATGGGGGTTTGTAGAGAAAAAGCTTGAATAAAGCTACTAAACTAATTCACTTAAGGGTATTTTAGTCCCCTTCGGCAAAGATTAGGTAACTTTTGTTATTTCTTAAGTTGTAGGTAAAAGCTTGAAAAACTTAGCTCGGATAGGTATTTCACTATATTTCCTCAAAAATGAAAAAAGAGAAAAACTGCAACAATCCCGGTGGAGGAAAAAGTGACATGCTTGACTACAGTGGTGGCTGAGCAAGCACAGCGGCGAAATAGATTGTTTCATTTATAAAAAAAAATGCCAAGGAAAACATCCACTTAAAAAGCAACAAATAGATTGCTTATCGATCATAAAAAGATTGCAAGTAAGATAAGACACTAAACACATAGTAGCAATAACTTATTCCAACCCTAATGCAAATCCTAAAACATAAAACTTATAACCTTGCAAACATCTTTCACACCACCGTCATCAGCTAGCAGTTGGTTGGCAAGACGCTTCCCCTTGTTCAAGTCATCTTGGGGTCCACTTTTTGGGTGAAACGAGGCTTTCGATGTACACAAACCCCCCTCGAACTCTACTGCTAGAGCTACCCGGTTCAGGATTAATGGGTATGGTTCCCGAAGGTGGAAGAATGTTGGAATGTCCTACAATTTTTCTATCTTTAAAGGAATAAACCATTATGCTTGATTCCTTGTATCTACTTCAAGCCCAAATCACAACCCTACCATCCTCGTAAACATACAAAGGCCTCAGTATCGACCAAGTTCCCCTCCTAAACACCGACGCAATCGGAGGAATATCGTCGTACCTAATCTCATACAACTTCCTCCATGATTCCACCACCCCATATTCCTCCATGGCCCACAAAACGAGGGCAGAGTTGCAATAACTCCGTCTATAATTCAAGAAAACACATAACTTTCCACTCAAAATGGCCACATCCACAACATCATGTCTTAAATCAATCCCTGGATCATACACATGCTGCTGCAAAACCCTAAATTCCTCTCCCGAAAAATCAAAAGAAACTAACGCAGACGTATACGTGAATTGCCAGTTAACTAATGCTTTAGTGATGGCCATCCAGTGCAGAGCTCCATTCACAGACAAACCATTACAATCTGGGAAGAAATCTCTATGCAAAAAACCCTGAATTTTTCTTTAAGAATCGCTCTTCAAAGAATACAAATACAAAGACGATCTTCCTTGTTCTCCACTATACCTCCAACTTCTCAAGAGCTTGTAGTCATCGTCAACGACATCATATCCGAGTCCATAAACAACCTCGGGGACCTTCACGTACGGCCGCCGCGCCAACCTCGGGTCCCTTGGCACGTCCTCGAGTTCTTTGTGCTCCCCTCTAAATTCCTTCTACATTCCACACACTATTCCACACACTACACTCCCTAAAATACTAAGTTTCCTTCTACACCACTTCACTACCATTACTCTCTACATCCTAAATACCTATAAATACTTTCCATTTTCTAACAAGTGGTATCAGAGCCTGTTCGATCATTAACGGGCGTTATGGCGTCAACAAACTTCTCGGTATCAACTCCAATATTCAATGGAGAAAACTACGACTATTGGAGTGTTCGTATGAAGACTTGCCTAGAGTCTTATGATCTCTGGGATGTTGTTGAAGAAGGCGTCACCATGCCGGAAGGAGAAACTGACAAGACATCATCTCCTGAGGTACGTAAGGTGTTAAAGCAACAAAATGCTAAGGCCCTTTATCTTCTTCAACAATCTGTTGTCGATACTATTCTTTCAAGAATAATTCGGGCTACTACTGCAAAAGAAGCTTGGAATATCCTTAAGGAGGAATTCCAAGGGAGTGCCAAGGTACGTACGATTAAACTACAATCTTTAAGAAGAGAGCTTGAAAATTTGAAGATGAAAGACTCCGAGACTGCAAAAGATTATTTCTCTAGAATTATGGAAATAATCAACCAAATGAAATCATTTGGAGAAAATATCTCTGATGAGAGAGTTATCCAAAAAGTCTTGATCACTCTCACGGAGAAATACGACCCAATAGTAGCCGCCATTGAAGAATCGAAGGATCTATCAACGATGTCCATCGCTGAATTGATGGGGTCTCTAGAAGCACATGAGCAAAGACTGAGTAGGCGCCATGAAAGCTCACTTGAAAGCGCTTTTCAGTCCAAGCTCAACGTCAAGAAAAATAATTCAAGAAATGGCGGGAACTTTCAAAATCACAACAAAGAAGGAAGCTCCAACAACATGGAGAGAAGAGGAAAGTTTCCACCATGCAGTACGTGCAAGAAAACAAACCACTTGGAGAAGGATTGCTTCCATCGAGGAAAGCCGCGATGCAAAAACTGCAAGACGTTCGGGCATGAAGAAAAAGATTGCAGAAACAGAAGGAACCACCAGGCCAACTACTCTGAAAATCAACAGGAGAAGAAGTGTTTATTCTACGCTAGCCACTCTGCAACGGAAGTAAACGAAGAAGAATGGTTCATCGACAGCGGATGCAACAACCACATGACATCCAACGAGACTATCTTCCGTGATCTAGACACTTCTATCAAGTCAAAAGTCAAGATGGGAAATGGAGAGCTTGTGGAGACAAAAGGGAAAGGTACCATTGCCATAGAAACAAAGAAAGGTACGCGATTTATTAAAGATGTTCTCCTCATTCCGCATCTTGCACAAAATCTATTAAGCGTTGGCCAGATGATGGAAAATGGATATGCCCTCCATTTTGAGAAAAATTCGTGTCGAATTTACGACATGAAAAATAATCAAGATATTGCAGAAGTAAAAATGGGAAATAATAGAAATTTTCCCATAGTATGACAATATCCACAAAAGGCAATGCTAGCTAGCCCAAATGGATGATACAAGCCTATGGCATCGAAGATTCGGGCATTTCAACCTATATGCGTTGAGGCTACTTCATTATAAAAATATGATGAGAGATATGCCTCTTCTAAATGAAAAAGACGGTGTCTGCGAAGGATGTATGTCTGGGAAGCAACATCGACAACCATTTCCATCAAAGAAGACATGGGGAGCCAAGGAGATATTGGAGCTTGTCCATACCGACGTTTGCGGGCCCATGAGGACACCTTCACTAAATCAAAATAGGTACTTCATCCTCTTTATTGATGATTATTCTAGAATGACCTGGGTATATTTTCTCCGAGAGAAGTCGGAAGTCTTTGGAATCTTCAAGAGATTCAAGAACTTCGTGGAGAAACAAAGTGGTCATAAAATCAAGAAGCTAAGAAGTGATCGAGGTACTGAGTACAACTCAAAAGAGTTCGACAAGTTCTGTGAAGATGAAGGTGTTGAGCATCAACTAACTGTGGCCTACACTCCACAACAAAATGGAGTGTCAGAAAGAAAGAACCGGACGGTCATGGAGATGGCAAGATCCATGCTAGCAGAGAAAGGATTGCCAAAGAAGTTCTGGGCGGAGGCAGTCTATACATCAGTCTACCTGCTCAACCGATGTCCAACAAAGGCCGTGCTAAACAAGACGCCAATTGAAGCTTGGTCAGGACAAAAGCCTTCAGCCAAACATTTGAGGGTCTTTGGAAGTATCTGCTACATCCACATTCCCACAGTCAAAAGACACAAATTAGAAGACAAGACAGAGAAGGGAATCTTTCTCGGCTACAGCTCCAAATCTAAGGGGTATAGAATCTACAATCTCGAGACTAAGAAACTCGTGACAAGTCGAGATGTGGAGATCGATGAACAAGCTTCCTGGAATTGGGAGAAAGAAAGTGTCGAAAGGAGAACAATAACAACGCACCTCGAAGAAACTCCAAGACTGGAGGAACAAGATCAACAAAGTCCCATGCCAACACCAAGAGCCTCACGAGAAGAAGATACCTCAAATGATTTCGACTCCTCACCAGAATCTCCACCTCGTCGGGTAAGAACTATAGCCGACTTATATGAATCCACCGATATTTATGAAACATGCAACTTTTGTTCTTTGGAGCCACATAATTACGCGGAAGCATCCAAAGAGAAAGTTTGGATTAAAGCAATGGAGGATGAGATAAAAATGATCGAAAAAAATGATACATGGGAGTTAGTGGACCTTCCAAGTGACAAGGAAGTCATTGGAGTCAAATGGGTGTTCAAGACAAAGCTGAATCCTGATGGTTCGATCCAAAAGCACAAGGCGAGACTTGTCGCAAAGGGATATGCTCAAGTACCAGGAGTCGACTACACAGAAATGTTCGCTCCGGTTGCCCGGATGGACACAATTCGAGCACTCATATCTCTGGCAGCTTAGATGAAATGGAAAATCTACCAACTCGACGTCAAATCAGCTTTTCTCAATGGAGATCTGATAGACAAGATATATGTGGAGCAGCCAGAAGGATTCATGAAACAAGAGGGCAAAGTTCTTCGCCTCAAGAAAGCTCTCTATGGGCTCAAACAAGTGCCTCGAGCTTGGTACAGCAAGATAGACGAATACTTCACCGGTCAAGGGTTCAGGAGGAGCAAAAATGAGCCTACTTTATACATCAAATCCCAAGGTAAAAGTGACATTCTCATTGTCTCTCTCTATGTCGATGACTTAATTATCACAGGGAGTAACACAAAACTAATCGAGGATTTCAAGAGAGACATGATGAATACCTTTGAGATGACGGACTTGGGATTAATGCACTATTTCCTCGGAATGGAGATAAGTCAAGACGAAGACGGCATCTTCCTATCACAGAGGAAGTATATCGAAGATATGCTGAAGAAGTTCAAGATGCAAGACTACAAGCCAGTGGTTACACCTCTCGTTCCAAACGAGAAGTTGAAGAAAGAAGATGGGTCCAAACCGGCAGATGCTATCAACTACAGAAGTTTGATTGGGAGTCTACTATACTTAACGGCATCAAGGCCAGACATCAAGTATGCAACAAGCCTTCTATCCAGATTCATGGAAAGTCCGAAGGAGACTCACTATGGAGCAGCAAAGAGACTTCTTAGATACCTGCAAGGAACGCTTAACTACGGCATTTGGTACAAACTAAATTCCGACTCACAACTCATTGGATATAGCGACAGTGATTGGGCTGGATCTCAAAATGATATGAAAAGCACATCAGGCTACGCCTTCAAGCTTGGCTCGGGAATTTTCTCTTGGGGATCGAAGAAGCAAGACTCCGTTGCACTATCAACAGCAGAAGCCGAGTATGTTGCAGCAGCCGAAGCAGCATGTCAAGCTATATGGCTCAGAAGAATACTAGCAGACATGGAAGAACCACAAGACTCAGCTACAGAGATCTACTGCGATAACAAGTCGGCCATCGCAATAGCTAAGAATCCAGTTCAACACAATCGCACCAAGCATATTGATATCAAGTATCACTTCTTGAGAGATGTTGAAGCGAAGGGACTCATTGAGATGAAGTATTGCCCAACAGAGGAGCAACTGGCGGACATCTTCACCAAGGCACTACCAAGGGACAGATTCCAATTTCTACGAAGAATGCTTGGAGTTACCGACAAATGCATCAAGGAGGAGTATTGAAGAATGATGCATTTCTCTAGAATATCCCAAACAATTCCATAAGTATCTAGAATAGATTATTAAATGTAGAATCTAGATAATTCTCTTAGATATTTTTAGTAGATAATTCTAGATTCTTAGATTAAAAAAAAAAAAAAAAATTCAAAATCTAAGCATTCTAGCAATACAATCTACATCTTTTTGGAGATAAGTGCTCCCCTCTAAATTCCTTCTACATTCCACACACTACACTCCCTAAAATACTAAGTTTCCTTCTACACCACTTCACTACCATTACTCTCTACATCCTAAATACCTATAAATACTTTCCATTTTCTAACATCTTTGTACGTGCCAGTGGAGGGGTTCCATAGGTACAAGGACTTTTCGTCGAGGACGCACAATAGATCGTCGCAAAAGGCCTTGAGCTTCGCTTCTGACTGAAAGGGGCAGACGAGCTCCGTCGACGACGTCGTTTTGAGAAGGGGGTGATTTGAGACGGTGGAGAGAGGGGCGGTGCACGCGTTCCAGACGTAGAAGTAGGAAGGGTTGTTGTTGATGACTAGGATCTTCCTGCGTTCTGCGGCGGAGAGAAGTGAATGAATGGTGGATCTCCATGGGGTTGAGACGGAGGTGAAACTAACCAGGGATTTTAGGGGGACGTTTATGAGTACCTTTTCGATGATCTCCATCGGAATATGGGGTATTGAAGAATCCGTTTCTTGCTCCGCCGCCGGCAGGTCATCGGCTGTGTCGTCGATCATGGCGGCTGAGGGTTTCTTGGGCTGATCTCATTTTGGTTCTCTTCAATTCAGTTTTATATATGTTAAATCGAAATAATTAGTATTCAACTAAAAGAAAATTAAGAAAATGAGAAAACAATGCGATTAAGGGGGTGACGTGAAAACGCACCTTGTTTTTATTTTGTTTTATTTTATTTTTCAAAGAATAATAGTTTTTCATTTTGGAAGAGAAATCTCTTACCAATTAAGTTGTGGAGTAATGCTCCAATACCCACCGTAAGCATGCTTAATGTGCCCACTGACGACGTGGCATTGGTATAAATAAAGAAATTAATAAAAGACATATCAAAATTAATTAAATTATACTATAAAAAACTAAACTCTATCTAAAATAACTAAACCCTAATGAGAAAGATTGTCGACGTGGCATTGCTACATTACCGGTGGACACATTAAGTATGCCCACGGTGGGCATTAGATCGTTTATGTTAAGTTGCGCTTCATCGAGCTTCATTGTCGAGAAAAATGTATCTTGGTTTTGTATTGTATTATTTTTTTATTTTTTATTTTTAAAAAGAGCTTTTTGTGGTTGTAAGTTGTGAGAATTGATATGATATTTTAGTTCTTATGACATGAAATATTTCAAAATCTAGTAATATACATATACTTCATCTGTCTATAAAAAGTGTGATTTTTTTCCATTTTGAACGTTCACAAAAATATAATATTTTCACTTTATTACAGTGGCTATCACATCCCTTTATATTCTAAATTTTACATTTCACATTATTTAAAAAAATATTAAAAAAAACAAAAAAAAAACTAACGCTTTATTATTTAATTTTCTCTGTAATAGGTCTCATATTCTTGGCCCGCTTAAAAAAATTTACCAACTATCCATCCACCTTTTTTATTAATAATTGTGCCACAAGAAGTGCATGACAGTTTTTGTGAAAGAATTGAGTATAAAATTGATGACAAAAACTTGTGTCAGCCGGAGGCACCGTGCGGCCGGGCCCAAAGTGTCAATCTTTATACAAAAAAGTGTCAATCTATATGAATAAAAGTGTCAATCTTTAACATAATTATTTTACGAATAAAATGACAATTTTTAAAAGTGTCAATCTTTATACAGAAAATTGTCAATCTATATGAATAAAAGTGCCATTGTTTTAGCCCGGCCGCACGGTGCCTCCGGCTGACCCAAGTGTGTCCCAAAATTGATTGCATTCAAAAATCAAATTATATGGTAGTAATAATAATAATTTTTTTTTATATTTTATATATATATATTTTTGAACGGTTTATATTTTATATGTGAAATAAGGTTCAAAACGCTCCTTAAAGTATTTAGCAAATTCAAATACCCTTCCTTCGTTGTATTTAAAATATTTTCGACGTTTATTTTTTCATCATTGACTAAATGTCTGCAAAAAAACAAAAATTGTTTCCGTGGGTCCTATAGTGGCTACAACGATTATAATAGTAAGAACAACAATGTTAAACTATAAATTTATTTATTATTTTAAAAATAATTGCAATATAATTATCCGTATTTCATTGGTTATACATAGGAATGTTAATTTAGCCCGAAACTCGCGGTTTAGTGTCAAATATTTTTAACCCGAACGGGCCAAACCGAATAGCTCGAAACCCGATAGGGCTAGCCCGGCAAGTTGGCGGGCTGACCCAATAACCCCAATTTTTTTCATTACTTAATTGTTTAAGTTCATTACTTGCTTCAAATATTGAAGTTTAGATCTTGATTTAAATACTTATGAAAAATATTATAATTTTATATGCTACGGAGTATAAGTTATACACATAAAAATGAAAATAAAGTAAAAAACGATTATTACGCTCATCAAATGAAAAATATCTTCACATTTTCACATCTCAAGTTGTTACTTATTACATAATATTATGTAAGTTGGAGTCAAATAATATGAGGCAAAGTTTCTTTGATGATATAACATGATTTATTTATTTCTTACAAAATTAGCATTTTCAAAAAAAAAATTATACACTTTTTCTATTTTCGTCAACTTTATGACCCGACGGGCTAGCCCGAGCCCCGAAGAGATTTTGGGTTAGGGTTGAAAATTTTCAACCCGAAAAAAATCCAATATTATTCGACCTGGACCGAAAAACTCAAAACCCGATAGGATTGACCCGAAATCGAGGGGTTGATCCGATTGACATCCCTAGTTATATATGATTTTGCGTACGTTATACATCACGGCCCCAAATAGATATCTCCCAAACTACAAACCATACAGTAGTGAAAAAAATTAAAGTCCAGTAAAAAAAATTGATGATGTTTTGAACTACGGGAATACGTGTGACACCCTTGATTAATTATTCCTGTGATAATTTATTTCTCAATCCTCCATTATTAATTAAATTTTAAGTGATAATTAAAAAAATTAAATGCCCAATTATATAATTTTGCACGGACCCTTAATATTGATTTCTCTAAAAAAAATAAAAAATAAAAATAAATAAATAAATCTTTTTTCGTTTTTCTTTTGAAAATTCTTTTTTCGTTTTCCGATTGTTTTGTCTTTATACTATCAATGAACATAAATAAAAAAATAAAATAAAATTCAAAATTTTGTAGACGAAAATTAGGAATATATTAAGCGAGTGGACAATATGCACTAAAACAGAAACGTTCAAATTAATTGCAATTATCAGCGCATTTCATTGGTTATATATATGCTTCGTGATATAGATATTTCCCACAAACTACAAACGAAACAGCGATGATAGACGAAACGAAACAGAAACCGATGAAATCACTGTTCCGCTTCTCCTCCGCTTCGAAATCATGGAACTCCGTGATTCTCGGCTGTTGCTTCGTCAACAGATATCGTGGCCGTCAAATGATCGTCTTCAAACCGGAGATGGACGGCCACCTCCGAAATGCATCGGTATGTCCTCTCTCTTCGGTCTCCCCTAAGAACCCACTCCGCCGCGCCTTTCGAGGGGAGACCATATCTCGTCGCTCTCTGGTGCGTTCAAGTCAAGAACTCTTTGATTCTATGGAACCCTTCGTTCCCAACATTCCGGAAACTTCCGGAACCATGGTTTCTGCCATGGTCAAAGCTTCCGCCGTGGTCGGGTCCCTTCCGATACGGATTAGGGTTCGATTCCGTTAACGACGACTACAAGATGCTGAAAATTTTCACCCACAAGGTACGTGGCGGTAGGGTTGAGACAGAGTTGTATTCTTTGAAAAGCAATTCGTGGAGAAAGATTCAACCTTTCCCAGAAAGAAAAATCAAGTCGAAATTCGGTTTGTTCGTGAGTGGAGTTCTTCATTGGCTAGTTGCAGGGTCGATGGGTAAATACGTAATTATCTATTTCGATTTGTCGACTGAGAAGTATGGGGGACTAGCTCTACCAAATATAGGTATAGATGGCGCCAACTACGATTTGGAAATGAGGGTTTTGAGGGGAATGTTGTGTTTGTGCGTAAATTATCGAGATGTAGCAAAATATGCAATGTGGGTGATTAAGGATTACGAGATTCGAAAATCATGGAGTAAAGAGGTAGAGATTAACTACGGTGAAGTTCAGGCGGGGAATTGTTGAGACCATTGGATTTCTATAATGATGATCGGAATCTTGTTACCGCAGTGATTAGTTCACTCAAGAAGGCAGAGGTATTCACGTACAAGAAGTTGGCTGGTAAAGAATCTCAAGTGGAGGTGATGAACGCCGGCGATACTATCAACGGCAACGTTAATTTATTCAATAGGTTAATCTATGTTGCAAAGCCTAGTGTTGCCGGATATCTTGCCGATTTTTGCTGCCGGAGTCAGTGACAGCAACTTTGATCATTTAGTTTGTTTTTCTCTCTCTTTTTTTTTTTAATTTATTTTTGGTTCTGGTTATTTGTGAAATATCATTTGCGTTGTCATTATTAAATTAAAGAAGCTTGGATTTTTTAAGATCTTTGTTTCTTCCTTGAGGATGTTTGTTGCTGGGTGCGTGTATGTAGTTGAGTGTTCAATTATAAAGAAAATCATTTAACCAACACAAATATGAGTTTGGGTCTCCTACTCAATAATTCATTGTGTTAAAAATTATAGATTGTAAAATTTTCTGTACTTGTGGAAATAATTGATTTCAATTTGAATCCACTACGATATAAATAATGCTTTGATCTCACCACTCCCTTCCTCTTCTGGTAAAGTCCTGAATTTTTTATTTGTAACTAAATGAAGTTTGTGAGTAATCAATCAGTTAAGTACTAATTCATGATCAAGAGCGTGAAACAAAAGGAGTACATATTTAACCTAGTAAATATTTCCATACATCCAAAAACCCACCATGGACATACTCCTCTAACGTGCCAACACATCAGACGAAGAGAGCAACCAGAAACGTATACATACTGCCGGAAACGTTGAGAAAATTCAGTTGAATATCCGCGTGAAAGCCTTGCTCCGCTTCTCCATTTCAAGAAGATACGAGTAGTTTTTATTTCTACGCGCAAAGTCACAAACTCGACACTGTAATGAATCTGCTTGGAGTTAGTACCTTAGAACGTAGGCATACTCGACCAAAAACGTATCTAAGATATAATTTTTTTTAAATTTTTTTATTCAATCCTTGGTAGATTACGAAAATCGAAGAAACGAGGCAAAAAAGGAAGCCTGAAGAAGATACGGGCAGTTTTTATTCCTGCAAGCAAACTCGATCGAAGCGAATCTTCTTAGAGTTACTATCTTAGGACGTAGGCAGACTCGATAGAAAAACGAAATTAATTTTTTTTTTTTAAATCTACCCTGGGTTCGGGCTGTTTTTCTTCCTACCAGCAAATTCAACCGAAACGAATCTACAAACCTGAAGACGTAGGCAGACTCAATGTTTGAACGTGGTGATACTCTTATAAAAACTAGAATCCCAATGTCGCGATTGTCTAAATTTATTTCAAGTGTCATGACGATGATGTGTTAGTAATTGTGATATTTTGGTCAATATTTATTGGATAAATCGAGTAAGCTATAATATGTATTAAGAATACAAAATATTTAGCTAAAAAAAAGAATTAATACAAAATATGGTCAGGAAATGAAGCCGTAAGTAGACTTGTCCGTCTTGTGATTCATTGGGGGCATGTTAAATATTTCAGAGTTCAGGTAATGCTGATGTATTTTCCATTTGATGATTTCTTGCTCTAGGGTGACAATTAAAGTTTGTCCTAAAATTCGTGTTAAAGTACTAGGACGTCAATAAACACATATTTTGTGTTTATTTTCTTATCATTTAATGTCGTGTTTCGAGTTAAATGTGATTGATGTTGATTCGTATTTCTTATATTTCTTGTATTCTCGACTCTTGGTTGCTACTATGTTTTTCTTGATATTTTTGATAGATTTTTGAAAGAAAAAATGGAAGCTTGTAGCATGATGTGATGAGTTGAAGGTTGAGAAATGAGAGAAGAATTCAAGAATCGAGAATAAAAGAAGTGAAGCAGTCGAGAATCGGGAGGAAAAAAAAGAATCAAGCATGAAGGGATGAGAAGCTTTCGGAAATGGTGGTCAACTCTCGGAGGCAGCCGTTGACCACCGAAAATGGGCTGCAAAACAGAGGAAAATGGCGGCTGCGAGAAGAAGAAAGGCGTCCGCCATTTCACAGACGTGGGGCGCCGCAAGTTGCAGCAAAGAACGGCGGCTGAGAAAGGAATTTCGGTGACCGCCATTTGCTTGAAATTCGGCCGCCGAAATTTGTCTAAATTGGAGATTGAAATTGGCGATTCATGTGTTGCCAAGCGTGATTTATTTCTTGCCAAACAAGAACACATTTTTGTTCATTTATTTTGTTTTCTTTTTATTATTTTATTGTTTTTAATAGATTAGACTATAAATAGACAACTTAGCCTATTTTTAGAGGAGATCTTCCCCATAATTCACTCTAGAACCCTACTTTTATTTTCCACCTTTCTACTTTGTGAGTTTGCTTGTTGATGAAGATTTAGCTTGGATATTGAAGAATTGTTCCATTATTTCTACTATAATTTCATTCTAATGGTTGCTTTGTTTTAATTATGTCTAGCTAAATATTTTATGGTTTCAAATATATGAAGATATGATCTAGATTCATAGGTTTTTGTGTATTGTATAGGGATTAGCCTTCTATTTCATGGGTCTTGTGATTTGGGTCTTCATTTACATTGCATGATTGATTGGCCATCATTGAGTGCATACAAGGTGTTTGGTTAAATGCTTAGTATGCTTTAATTCATAGCACTTGGCATCAAATCACAACATATTAGAAATTCATACTAATAGGAGCTTTTATACATAGATTGTGCTATTTGGAGTTGATTTATGCATCTTGAGTCATAGTCGGAGATGGATGTTATAAGTTAATCTCCTTACATTGTTGCTTTGAGAAAAGAACTAATGTATATCCTATAGAGAACTCCCCCTAGATCTAGATTAAATTTGGTTAATCATTGCAAATCTCAAAGCCTATTTCTCTAGTAAATGTTGGATTATATTTGGAACCTATTTCTCTCTATTGATTTTACATACGTTTTTGAGATAATTTACTCTTAGTTAGTTTAATTGATTTGCCTAGTTGATAATGAAAATACAAAAATATGCTAGTTGTGTAGCTTGGATAGTAGGATAGTTGTCAAATTACTACTTAGAACTTTTTCGTTTTACAATCCTTGAGGTTCGACTCAAAAGCTATTTTCGATTATCATTGCATCCCCACTAAAAGTGGTGATCAATTTTTGATACCGTTGCCGGGGATTGTTTAGATTGAGTTTTGATAGTTGATTTGATATCTCGAATACAAATCCAAGCATTGTTTTTCTTTTGATGGTGTTTGTAGGTGTATGCTCACAAGGTCAAAGAAGGGCACGCCTCTACCTTTGAATTTGGAAGTTGAAAAGCAACATAAGAGGGATAATAGAGCTAAGAGGCAAGCAATGGGAGCTAATCATCAAGCTATGGAGGCTCTTATGAAGGAAATGGAAGAATTCGAGCATGGAAAGATGAGAAAGAAAGAAGGGCCAATGAAGCTCAACCACCTCCTCTCAATCATATGTTTCAATCTCCTACGGAGCAATTCCAAGGATGGGAGTGGGGGACAATCAACGCCAACAATTTTGAGCTCAAATCCGGTCTTATTCAAATGGTCAAGAGTGAGCAATTAGTGGAAGTCCTACAGAAGATCCAAACATCCATCTTATCATGTTCCTTGATATGTGCGACACCGTCAAGCTAAATGGAGTTTTTAATGATGCTATTCGCATGCGAATGTTTGGGTTTTCTCTAAGGGATCGGGCTAAACATTGGTACAAAGGATTGAACAAGGCCAACATTCACACTTGGGATGATTTGTGCAAGGCCTTCCTCTTCAAGTACTTTCCACCCTCCAAAGCTCAAAGGCTTATTTCCACCATCTCACATTTCTCCCAACAAGGTGATGAAACCTTGTTTGAGGCATGGGAAAGATATAGAGAGCTCCTAAGGAAATGTCCTCAACATGGCTTCAATGAGGGTCAACAAATAACTACTTTCTATAGTGGTCTCACACCTCATACAAGAAGCATTGTACATGCTACTTCCGGAGGATATCTTGTTAATCGAAATGCAAAGGAAGCCTTGAGGATTATTGAAGAGATGGCGGCTAATAGCTATCAATGGTGGAGAGGGCCCCTTCAAGAAGAGTAGCTTCTATTGAGGATGATAAGTATGATGCTCTAGCAATGGAAGTTGCTAATATCAAGAAGTATGAAGAAGAGAGAAAAGCTCAAGTTCAAAGTGTTCATCAATCCCAAGAGAATTTGGAGTTTAATGGAAGTGAAGACGTGAGCTACATTAACCAAAGGCCTTATGGCAATTATAACAAGCAAGGATTTCATGGAAATCAAGGAGGATTCCAAGGAAACCACCAAGGGGGATTTCAAAGGAATCAACATGGTGGTTATTCTTATGGTCATCAAGGGGGTAACCCGGCTTACTACCCTAGCAATAGGAATCACCCCAATCTTATGGAAATCCTATCAACGCTCACGTTCCACCTACCAGATTCTCCGTCTCTCAAGGAGTGATTGAAGAACCTAAGAAGACATCTCCTTCTATGGAGTAAATCATGCAATAAATGACCAATCAACAAAGTTCTTTTATCACTCAAACCGGCCAAAAGGTCAATGCATTGGAGAATACGATTAATTCCTTATCAAAGCAAGTTAAAATGATGGAAGGCCAAATTAGTCAAATGGCTAATCAAGCTACCACTCAACACACACCGGGAAAATTCCCAATCAATACGGAGGTGAATCCAAAGAATCAATGCAATGCTATCACATTGAGGAGTGGAAAAGCTTATGAGAACCATGCCACATCCAGGAGTGACAAGGAAGAGATTCTCGTTGAAGACATTCCTTATGAGAAATTATCAATTCGTGATGAGGAACCAGGAAAAGAAAGTCATAAAGAAGAAGCTCAAAATGAGGTGTTGATAGAGGCACCTACTGCCACCAAGGATGTGATCACAAAAGCTTCATTCCCTCATCGTCTAGCAAAGCCAAAGGTGGATGAAAAGATGAAGAGGTTCTTAGATATTTTCGACAAGGTACAAATTAATATCCCATTGCTTGATGCACTTAGAGATATGCCGGGCTATGTGAAGTTTCTAAAAGATGCCGTAGCTAACAAGAGAAAGTTTGGATCATTTGAAATAATTAGTCTAACGGAGGAAGTTAGTGCGGTGATTCAAAGGAAAATGCCCTTGAAGCAAAAGGATCCGGGAAGTTTCACTATAGCTTGTGTAGTTGGTGGGCAAAAGTTTGGTAGAGTCTTGTGTGATCTTGGTGCTAGCGTCAATTTGATGCCATTGTCTATCTTTCGGAGGTTGGATATTGGAGAGATCAAGCCTACTTCTATTTGTCTACAAAAGGCTGATCGGTCGATTTCTTATGCCCAAGGGGTGGTTGAAGACGTCTTGGTAAAAGTTGAAGAGTTTATCTTCCCCGCGGACTTTATTATATTGGACATGCCGGAAAACAAGGATATGCCACTCATTCTTGGAAGACCTTTCTTAGCAACCGGTCGAGCTCTCATTGATGTGCAAGATGGGAATCTCACATTTAGGGTAAATGGAGAAACCCTCACCCTCTCGATTTTTTATGCAATGAAAAGAGGAGGTGAACCAAGCTATGAAGAGTGCAAGTCAATAAAGACTTTGCCTACATCTATGGCAAAGGATACTATTGAGCATACCATCTCCAACTCTCTATACTCCTATTCCGATTTGGATGATACTTGTGATGAACTATTGGAGTCAATTGCTTTCATGGATTCAATCCAAGGCACACCAATGAAAGAGGTGTATTATCTTGATATCAACCAACCGGGAGAGAGTGGAAACTCAACAAAAGAGGAATCTCCTTCAAGCACCAATTTAGAATTGAAGCCACTCCCCGATCGTTTGAGGTATGCCTTTTTTGGTGATAATGACTCTTTTCCCGTAATAGTGTCACAACACTTGTCAGAGTTCGAATTGGACAAGTTGTTCAGTGTCCTTAGAAAGTTTAAATGTGTGAGTGGTTGGTCTATTGATGATATCATTGGGATTAGCCCCTCTATATGCATGCATCGTATTTTGTTGGAAGAGGGTTCTCGTCCTAAGGTACAACCTCAAAGGAGGTTAAATCCGATTTTGCAAGAAGTGGTTAGAAAGGAAGTGTTGAATTTACTTAATGCAGGCATGATCTATGCAATTTCCGATAGTGAATAGGTGAGCCCTACTCAAGTGGTTCCAAAGAAGGGGGGCATGACCGTGGTTAAGAATGAGCAAGATAGAGAAATAACTACTAGATTGGCCACCGGTTATCGAGTTTGCATTGATTATAGAGCTTTGAATACGGCTACAAGGAAGGATCATTTTCCTCTTCTGTTTATAGATCAAATGTTGGATCATTTGGCGGGGTATGAGTATTATTGCTTCCTTGATGGTTATTCGGGATATAACCAAATCATGATAGCCCCAGAGGATCAACACAAAATGGCATTCACGTGTCCTTATGGAGTGTTTGCTTTTAGAAGGATGCCATTTGGTTTGTGTAATGCTCTGGCTACTTTTCAAAGATGTATGATGTCAATTTTCAATGGTCTTAGTGAAAATATAATGGAGGTGTTTATGGATGACTTCTCCGTTTTTGGAAAGAGCTTTGATGCATATTTGGATAATCTTATAGAGGTCTTACAAAGATGTAAGGACACTTCTCTTGTCCTAAATTGGGAGAAGTGTCACTTTATGGTTAAGGATGGAATTGTGCTTGGACACAAGGTTTCTAATGCCGGTTTGGAAGTTGATAGAGCCAAGATTGTTGCCATAGAGAAACTTCCACCTCCAACAAATGTGAAATCAATTCGAAGTTTCCTTGGGCATGCGGGATTTTATCGAAGATTCATAAAGGATTTCTTGAAGATCACAAAGCCACTTGGTTCTATTTTTTAAAAGGATGTGAAATTCGTCTTTGATGATAAGTGCTTGGAAGCTTTTGAAACGTTGAAGAAGGCCCTCATCTCTACTCCCATTCTAATCAAGCCAAATTAGAGTGACCCTTTCATTTTGAAGTGCGAAGCAAGTGATTTGGCTTTGGGAGTCATGTCGGGGCAAATGAGGGATAATGTGTTTCGAGTAATCTATTATGCAAGTAGGACATTGGATGGGGCTCAAAGGAATTACACAACAACGGAAAAGGAGTTTCTAGCAATTGTTTTTGCTTTTGATAAGTTCCGGTCTTATCTTGTCAGAAATCATACCATTGTGTACTCGGATCACACGGCTATTTGTCATCTTGTTGCAAAGAAGGATGCTAAGCCTCCTCTTATTCGTTTGATTCTTCTTCTTCTTCAAAAATTTGACATGGATATTCATGTTAGAAGAGGTCGTGATAATGAGTTAGCTGATCACATGTCAAGACTTGAAAAGCCGGTTGAAGGTGATGACTTGAGATTGAGTATCAATGATTTTTCCCGGATGAAAGGATTATGGTATTGAAATGCAAGAATTCTTGTTTTGCTGACTTTGCTAATTATCTTGTGCTTCAAGAATTGCCACCAAACCTTTCGGATTATCAAAAGGCAAAATTCCTTTGAGATGTGAAGTTTTACTATTGGCAAGATCCATATTTGTGGAGGAGGTGTGCGATGGTCTCATTCGTAGGTGTGCTATGGAGGGTGAATGGCTCAAGATAATTGAGGATTGTCATAGTGGACCAAGTGGGGGCCATTTTGGAGCACATCGGATGACATTGAATGTATTCCAATGTGGTTTCTATGCCTTCTATTTTCAAGGATTGTCATGCCTTTGTGAAATGTGATAGGTACCAAAGGATGGGAAACATCACTAAGAGTGATGAGATGCCTTAAAACATTAGGATTGAGGTAGAATTATTTGATATTTGGGGGATAGATTTCATGGGACCATTTCCCAAATCTTGTGATTTTTCTTATATTCTTCTTGCTATTGAGTATATGTCAAGATGGGTTGAAGCCATTCCAACTTCAACCAATGATTCCAAGGCGGTGATTAAATTTATCAAAAGGAACATTTTGACTTGGTTTGGAACTCCGCGAGCTTTGCTTAGTGATGGGGGGTCTCACTTCAATAACAAATGGTTGGGAAGTTTACTTGCTAAGTATGGAGTGAAACACAAGGTTATCACACCTTATCATCCTCAAGCTAATGGTCAAGCTGAGCTTGCAAATCAAGAAATCAAGCAAATCTTGGAGAAAACGGTCACCACTCGAAAGGATTTAGGCAAACAAACTTGATGATGCATTATGGGTCTACAGAACCGTTTACAAAACTCCGATTGGTATGTCTCCTTACCAACTTGTTTTTGGGAAATCTTGTCATTTGCCTTTGGAAATTGAGCACAAGGCATATTGGGCTACAAGGAGAATCAATTTTGAGTTCAAGGAAGCCAGGTACAATAGGAAAGATTATCTTGTGGAGTTGGAAGAATGGAGAAATAAAGCCTATGAAAATTCTCGAATCTACAAGGAGAGGGCCAAGAAGTTTCACGACTTGGGAGTTCGAGAAAAAGGATATTGGTCCGGAAGATGAGGTTCTTCTCTTTAACTCTCATCTTCGACTTTTTCCCGGAAAACTCCAATCAAGGTGGACAGGTCCTTATGTTGTGTACAAGAGTAACAAGAATGGAACATTTGAGCTTCTCAAGGAAGATGGTTCTATATTTGTGGTCAATGGACATCGACTTAAGCCCTATTTCAAATCGAAGAAAGTTGAGAAGGAGTCGACAATCCTTCTTCAAGATCCCTGATCAAAATGAGGTATCGTCGAGCTAACGACGTTAAAATAAGCGCTCGTTGGAAGGCATTCCAACACGTATCCTTTTATTTTTCTTAAATTTGGTTTTAGTTAATTTTGGTCACTTTTAATTTTCTTAGTTTTAATTTATTATTTTTATTATTATATTTATATTTAAAAAAAATTAAGTTAAAGAAGGAAAAAAAAAAGTTTGCGGAATCACGTTTTTTTATTCTCATTAGGATTATGTTTCACTTTTAAATTACTTTACTCTTAGTTTTTCAATTTCTTATATGATGTGGCATCATTGTGATTTCATTGATTATATGCTTAGGCTTGCTTGATGATTTTGGTTGATATTGGTCACCATTGAAGGAAATTGGAGATTTTGTAGTTTGATTGAGTCATTTGAAAGTTGATGGATGATATTGTGATTTTGTGCGTACAATGTGGTCTTACATGAAAATTTTAGAAAATCTTTGAAAATCACTTGAAATGTTTTGAATGAATGAGATGCTTGCTTGTGGTTGTTTTGAGTGTTTAATCATTCTATGTGCATTTGAGGGAGATGCCAATGATGATATGAGGGAAAATGTGGAAAATTTTTGAGATAAGTTTGAGCATGAATTAGTCACACCACATGAGTAGCTAGGGAAGAGTGATCTTGGTAATCAAACTTTGAACACAAAACTTGTGAGGATTTGAGCCATAACTATGCATCAATATATAGTTTATATCCTTTCTTGAGAGCTTGTCATGCATGCATTTACACTTGTAGAACTTGCCTTGGTTTCTTTGTCGATGTTGCTAATATGTGCAAAGGATTGAGAAGTGATTATAGGCCATCATTTGGTAGCCTCATTGTCCCAAACACTAACCATAGTACATTATCCCTTGGAAGTCCCCATTTGAGCCTAATAAGTCTTTTGTTCAAAAAACCGGATGAAAGGGGGTGATAGAAGGTTATGGGAATCTTGTTTTGTGTTGATGATTTGATAAAGAATGATGTGTGCAAATTGGGGAAGATATTTTTAAAGATGTGCTGATTGTAGAAATGCTCCTATAAGCTCTTGAGTTTGAAAGAAAGAAAAAGAATGAAAATTTGAGGAATAAAAGATAAGAACAAAGTTCTTATGAAAAGAAAAAAAAATAGAAAAGGAAATAAAAAGAATAAGAAACCACACAAAGTGTGGAGGAATAAAAGAGCATAAAGGAAGCAATGTTGGATGGTGTTGGAGTGAGGTAGAAGATGGAGAAGTCCATACTAGGTTTGAGGAAGTAATAAGGTGAGATTACTTGAATGTAACTTTGAGTCACTTAGCCTAAAATTTTCCTACCTTAACCAATGTCCCAACATTACAAGCTTGAGAAAAGACCTATTTGATCTTGATCCTTGCACATTCTTTGAGCGATGGAAATAGTAGGCGATAGGCGCTATATGGTAAGTATTTTGCATGTCATGAATTTTTGAGTGTTACCCTTGTATACACTTGAGTGTCGAGAGATACACATTCCGGTGAGGATCAAATGTTTGATTTGTTGAGAGAATGATTTTCTAGAGATTCATGTTGGTTGATTCAATGATTGCTTGACTTGTTTTGAAAATTTCAAATGAAAGAAAATGATTTTTGAATGAAATTTCTGAGGCATCATTGAATTATTTGCACACCCATACGTGTTTATTGCTTATTTTGTTCTTCTCATTATTCGAGGACGAACAATGACTTAAGTTTGGGGTAGTTGATAAACACGTATTCTGTGTTTATTTTCTTATCATTTAATGTCGTGTTTCGGGTTAAATGTGATTTATGTTGATTTGTATTTCTTATATTTCTTGTATTCTCGACTCTTGGTTGCTACTATATTTTTCTTGATATTTTTGATAGATTTTTGGAAGAAAAATAGAAGCTTGTAGCATGATGTGATGAGTGGAAGGTTGAGAAACGAGAGAAGAATTCAAGAATCGAGAAGAAAAGAAGTGAAGAAGTTGAGAAACGGGAGGAAAAAAAAAGAATCGAGCATGAAGGGATGAGAAGCTTTCGAAAATGGTGGTCAACTCTCGGAGGCAGCCGTTGACCACCAAAAATAGGCTGCAAAAGAGAGGAAAATGGCGGCTGGGAGAAGAAGAAAGGCATCCGCCGTTTCACAGACGTGGGGCGCCGCAAGTTGCAGCAAAGAATGGCGGCTGAGAAAGGAATTTCGGTGACCGCCATTTGCTTGAAATTGGGCCGCCGAAATTTGTCTAAATTGGAGATTGAAATTGGCGATTCATGGGTTGCCAAGCGTGATTTATTTCTTGCCAAACAAGAACACGTTTTTGTTCTTTTATTTTTTTTATTATTATTATTTTATTGTTTTTAATAGATTAGACTATAAATAGACAACTTAGCCTATTTTTAGAGGAGATATTCCCCATAATTCACTCTAGAACCCTACTTTTATTTTTCACCTTTCTACTTTGGGAGTTTGCTTGTTGATGAAGATTTAGCTTGGATATTGAAGAATTGTTCTATTATTTCTACTCTAATTCCATTCTAATGGTTGCTTTGTTTTAATTATGTCTAGCTAAATATTTTATGGTTTCAAATATATGAAGATATGATCTAGATTCATAAGTTTTTGGGTATTGTATAGGGATAAGCCTTCTATTTCATGGGTTTTGTGATTTGGGTCTTCATTTACATTGCATGATTGATTGACTATCATTGAGTGCATACAAGGTGTTTGGTTATATGCTTAGTAGGCTTTAATTCATAGCACTTGGCATCAAATCACAACATATTAGAAATTCATACTAATAGGAGCTTTTATACATAGATTGTGCTATTTGGAGTTGATTTATGCATCTTGAGTCATAGTCGGAGATGGATGTTATAAGTTAATCTACTTACATTGTTGCTTTGAGAAAAGAACTAATGTATATCCTATAGAGAACTCCCCCTAGATCTAGATTAAATTTGGTTAATCATTGCAAATCTCAAAGCCTATTTCTCTAGTAAATGTTGGATTATATTTGGAACTTATTTCTCTCTATTGATTTTAGATACGTTTTTTAGATCATTTACTCTTAGTTAGTTTAATTGATTTGCCTAGTTGATAATGAAAATACAAAAATATGCTAGTTGTGTAGCTTGGATAGTAGGATAGTTGTCAAATTACTACTAAGAACTTTTTCGTTTTACAATCCTTAAGATTCCACTCAAAAGCTATTTTCGATTATCATTGCATCCCCACTAAAAGTGGTGATCAGACGTACCGTTGATTTTTCATACATGGGTGTGTTATTTTTTTATGGAAAAGAATATGAAGAAATATAAAAGGAATAGAAATTTTTTATTTCATAGTGCGGTCCTAGTGTTTTTTTATTTTTTATTTTATTTATTTTTTATTTATCTTGTGCTCTCTAAGGTGGAAAATCAAGAAAAATATTATCAGTTCAAATGGGTGAGAAAATATTATCATGATTTAAAGTACTGGAAATATAAGAAAATGACTGTCGAAGGAAAATTTTAACTCCTGGAAAAAGTTATCCATAATATACAAAACAAGGAAAAATATTTCCTCATTTTCGATCAAAGAGAACGCACCCCCAATGTGTTATTATTATTGTTATTTCTTGAAATTTATGGCAATTGAAAGTATTTTATGATAATATATTTTAGTGCAAAATAATCATAATCAATGATTTAGAAATAAAATTCATAAGCAACCATTAAAAATGTGGTAATAAAGCATACTCCTATTTGTTTAGGCTACAAAAGATGTGGTATGCAGCAACATATATATATGATGATTCCTAAAATCCAGATTTCTTCCCCTTGCTATCAAAATCAGGTGGCATATCCATGTACATATCCTCTTCAAGATCTCCATAGAGTAAGACATTGTTTATATCAAGAGGATACACAGAATAGTTCTTGATTGAAGCAATAGCCAACATCAACTTCACTGATATATACTAACTTTGCTAGAGGTCAAAAGGTATCTATGTAATCTACTCCGGTCTATTGTGCGTAACCTTTTGCAACTACTCTTGCCTTATACCTTTCCACAATCCCATCTGAGTTATACTTATCTCGATAAATCCATCTACACCCAATAGGGTCTTTCCATGTGGTAAAGGAACCACGGATCATATGTTATTCTGTAACAAAGCATCAATTTCCTTTTCATGGCATGTTGCCATTCGATGTACTGTGAAGCTTGTGCATAAGAGTGAGGTTCAGGTATGGCAGTAATGGATGCACTAAAACAAGCAGAAGTGGATGGGAGATTGTTGTAGGTTAAGTAGTGGTAATTTAAAACTCTTGTGCAATATAGTGCGTAAACCATACGAGAGAGGCAAATCACACAAATATGACAAACACTCGACCTGGTTCGAGCATTGAGAGGATTCCATCCAGAGATTTTTGGCTTCAATTCGTCATATTTGTGTAGAAGTTTCATATATTAAAAATGGATCAAAAGAGACGAGCCATAAATTCTGTTCAAAAATCGAGGGCTTCCCTTAAAAGGAAAAAGTAGCAAAAACACCCTCAACTTTGCTAACTCTGAACAAAAATAACCTCAACGTAATGTTGGGCTGCCAGCACCCTAACATTTCTTGAGTTGTACAAAAACACCGCTCCACTAACATTTATGTTAACTCCGTCTGAAAATTTCGTTTTCTTATATTTTTATTCTTTTTCGTTTTGTTTTGGAGTTGCTGCAAGAAGGAAGCTCGACGGAAAAGTTGTCCGGGTTGGCATTGATTTTCCTCAGCTCTTGTAGATTGCAAATTTCTGCCGGAAAGTTGTTGGAGAATTTGTTCCAGCGATTTCGCACCCATAATCGACGGCGGAATAGATTCCCAAGTTGCTAGCTCGAGCTCCTGCCTTGTGTTCTTAAAATCTAAGCATGCTTGAATCTCAATAAGCAAAATGTTTGACAAATTTTCAATCACTCCGTCGTGCACAATTATGTGCAGAACTTGAATTGACATTGGCTATTGTAGCGTACAAGTAGCTGATGTTTTTAGAGTTAGAGCTGAGAAGTTCATGCATACCCGTGCCCTTTCTCTTTGTCATGTGCTCTCGGCTAAATATATTGTTCTAATCCAACATTTCCAATCAAGTTCATAAATATTTTAATAAATTAAGCAAATCAACCAGAAAACAAAGAACAAATACATATATAAATATATAATCTTAATGTATGGTATTTGTGCATGAATAAAACTAATGACATCGAATATAGTGCTTCAAGTAGCACTACTTGAAAAATGCACATAGATATGCGCCAAAAAATACTGTTATGTAGAGGTGAGTTATCTATGCTACCTATTATAGATAACAATTTTAAACCGTTACATTTAGGTTCACATACATAGCGGTTTTTAACCTTTATGTATACATTTTTTAACCGTTATATAATCTGTTGGAAGAACTAAGTAAACTTAATTTTTAGAGGATATCTAGAAGAGATATTTTGAATAAAATAATAGTGAGAATTATCTAGAAGTTGGATATTTTAAATAAAATAAAAGAAAATGGAAGAAAAATCTAGAATGAAAAACCTAGATGAGCCTAGTGTATAATTCTCTAGATTGACATATGAATACTATAAATAGACGTACTTGTGTTCATTTCGAAGTGAAGAAAATAATTGAGAAGAACAATTCTCCCTTTGTTCTCAAAACCAAAAGCCTTTCTTCTTTATACACACACGTCCACATACTTTGCACAATTTCTACAAAAGTCTCCTCCACTCTTTTACTTAAACTCTCCATATATATATATATTCCAACGCAATCTTAGGCATAGATAACAATTTTAGTTATTGACCATTATGTATACTAAGCTGATTTTTTATTTTTTATTTTTTCTTATTTTTGTTAATTATCTGCTTTAATTTCCATAAAAAAGTAAGTATTAAAAGTCAATAATTTCAGAAAATATTAAATTTCATTAGTTAAAATAATTAAGATGTAACAAAGTTTAATGGTGTCATACATATAAGTGCTCGAGTCCTTCTAAAACTAAAATAAAACTATCATACTTTCAGCAATTACGAATTATCACCGGAGGAAGTCAATATACTCAACACTCAAAATGTAGCTTCTTCTTCCAACTCTTCAAGAATGGCAACAACTTGTCAACAAGAAATTCAACCTACATATGAAGAACCAATCTTTAAATTAATAAATAAGAAATTGCATCGAATCAATCAATAGAATAAATTGTAGGTAATATAACTAGATTTCTAGTATAAATGACTATATATTGGTTTGTCCCTACAACGTTAGGCATTAACAGTGCCTTGGAAGAAGCCTATATTTGTGATTGTACAAACCACTAAGAAACTAGTATGTTCAATCAGACAAGCTTACAATAAATTTCACAGTGTTCTGTTGCAAACAAAATACAAGGTTTCTTGTGATTAATATTATTTTTATTTGTAGATTGATCAGCTAAAGATACCACTTGATTATCAGAATGAAAATTCTATCATCTATTGAATTAGTTTTCAGGAATTTAATAACTTTGCTTTAATACTAGCTCTTGGATAATTTTGTGTAACACGTTCACTAGAGCGATATTCTCTTCGGGAATAAGAAAAAACAATTCGAGCTGGCGAGCTTTCCTTCCTACATCATTGATATGGTAGAGTTGGAGGAGCTCCACAGCAAAAAGAAAAAGAATAAAAATATAAGAAAATGAATTTTCAAATGAAGGGGTATTTTAATTTGCACAATTAATGAAACTCAGAGGTTAGTTTTGCTCAGAGTTAGCAACAACAAACTTAATTTGACTTGCTTGTGCAACCTTATTCAGTATTTAACCAAAGTTGTATGATTTTTTTCTTTTTAATACAATTAAATGAAATTTAGAAATCGAGCTACGGAGGGTTCAGACCCCGAACTAGACCCTGAACCTTTTGTATTAATTTACGACTATTAGGTCAGCACACGCACACCGCTTTATGATATTTTTGTATTTAGAAAAGTTATATTTAGCAAAACATCAAATTCAAAAGCAGCAGACCACGCAATAAAGTTTTACGTATATCTATACTATTATAAAAACTGTCTTGTTTACAAATTTTGGTTTAACTAATATACCCCTAATATATAATTAGTTTTAAAGACCATAGGATATATAAGTATATTATATAATTTTATCATAGTTATCTTAAAGTAGTTTTATAACTATACTATAACTTTATCCATATTAATATATATATGCTTGATTGTGAATAATCAATACTCTTCCATATGCACACGAAACAAACAATTTGTTTTCATATATATATATATATATATATAATTTTTATCATACAAGGAAATTTAATTTGTATGTATGGAATTAATTAAAAAGATTCAACTAATCTAATTACATCCATATAGTGAAAGTATAACGCCTATAATAATGTAGATGTACTGGTGTAACCGTGTAAGATTATTCATCGATATCATTGAATTATGTATCAAATTTCATTAGTTGACTTATCTATTCAAAAGTTTTATAGAATCATATATTTATGATTATCTATACTATATATAAACAGGAATCCAAAACTAAAATTTAATTTCAGTAGCAATTTGCAAATATTATCAACTTCAAGGTCAAATAAATTTATAAATATGAATTTGTGAATCACAGCTTCACCATGACGTATGAAACACTTAAATATTGTAAAACCTCTATACATTTATATCGTCGGGGGACCGAAAAAAATTATTACCGCAGGGAGATGATTCTATATACCATATAGAAAAACATTTCTTTTTTAGAAAAAGAAGTATTCAATGGTGGGTGAATATGTTTGTGTTGCATTAAAAAAAAAAAAGAATTGCTATTATAGAGCTACTGATGGAAATTAAATAAACGAAGGGAAAAGTAAGGTTTAACCATAACTGAGTAACTAAGCTGGGTTATTTTGTTTTTGTGTCGACTCTTAAAATAGAGTAATTCTCCCCCAATTTTTGCAGTCCAAAATTTTAAAACTCAGAGATTAATAAAGATGATTTTGAAAATAATGTATTTAATTCAGGCTTCTTGGGAGCTGTCAAAGTGGAACTAGCAAAAGTAGATTATTGTAAGAAATTATGCATTTATTTTTAGTGTCATTCGTTAGTCGTGTGTTGGGTTCATTGTCTTTTTTATCATAACGGGACAAGGAATAAGGGATTGGCAACAAGGAATTGAGCCGGCCTTATCAATATAGGTCATGGGAAGGTGTTCATTTTAATATTCAAGGTCAAAAGAAGTTTCATGTCGCATTACAAACACGAAAATATTGTTGCAACAGTAGCTTTATGAGATTACAAATGTCCCAAAATTAACCATTCTTACTAAGATTTATTAGGGAGAATATTGAAAGCTCAAACTTTGAGTTGCATGTCTAAAAGTCTCGAGGCTCAATAGTAAGGATTATGAAACCATGAAAGAATCGTTCACATGGATTTTGTGGCAGAGTATTGGTGGAGTTTTAGTGGATAAGTAGTAAAGTGACTAAAATGTGCAAGAAAATATAACTCTTTGTGAATTTCGGATCAAAATTCCATATAGGCAAGAGATTTCAACTAAATTGATGCTGGAAAAGAGGCTTTAATTTCATGAGAAAATTCAATAAATAACACGAGCGAAGCCATACCAATGCATGAAGTCACATAAGAAGTTAGAGAACTAAGTACAATGATGTGCTTCATCACCTATAACAACCACCAACCACCATCATGCATGCCAGGTCCTGGATCCTAGGGCATTTAGGAGTTATATGCTGCAGTTTGTTGGAATACTACAAACATAGCTTGTAATCTATGGTTCTACGTCGTCCGATTGAGGAGCTAAAGTGATCAAGAGATCACCCTAGATAATTAAATCTTAAACCATAATCTAATAGAGTATGATTGTGCATCCCACATCGAACAAGTATGGGATGTCAAGACAGTATAAGTATTGGCTCAATGGACTCTCTAGCAACTTGGGTTAACCATTTTGGCAAAGCAAGGACGAATGCCAAATAGTTGCTAGCGGGCCCATTATGTCACCATAACATAACGGGCTCCCACCCCCGTGGGCCTAGGGCATTACAAAATGGTATCAGAGCCGAGCCTCTCCAAGTACGGTGTGGTTTGGGGACGAACCAAGCAGAACCTAGTGGGCATATGATGATCGGGGAAGAAGTACGGAGTGATCGTCGGTGCGCAAAGACATAGACAAAGAGTGGCTCCTATAAGGGCTTCTAAGTGGAGGGACACATGAGATTTCAAGGGTATGCAGGAATGAAATTGCGTACTCGAGGAGAGTTTAAAGGAATTGATTGGTGCTACTCATACTAACAAGGTGCATCTTCTTTTCGGAAGCCCACCCATGAAAACTCCAAAATTAAGCGTGCTTGGCCTGGAGCAATTGTGGGATGGGTGACCTCCTAGAAGTTTCTCAGAGAGTGTGTGAGTGGGGACAAAGCACACTGGAAAGACTCATGTTGGTCTGTGGGGTCAGTTGTCAATCCGGAATCCGGGTCGTTACAGGTGGTATCAAAGCCTTTGATGATGTATATAGGAATAATAAAATGGTCTCTGAGAGTGTGTGAGTGGGGACAAAGCACACTGGAAAGACTCGTGTTGGTCTGTGGGGTTAGCTGTCAATCCGGAAGCCGGGTCGTTATAGGTGGTATCATGCCTTTGATGATGTATATAGGAATAATAAAATGGGCCCGCTAGCAACTACTTGGCGTTCGTCCTCGCTTTGCGAAAATGGTTAACCCAAGTTGCTAGAGTTCATTGTGCCACCGTAGTATAACAGGATCCCACCATGTGGGCCCGGGGCGTACAATGATGGTTTTCATTACATTTCATTAATATCAAATCCTTATAACTACTTCTTTTCTTTGATTTATTTGTTTGTTAGTTGCTTCTTAGTTTAAATTTAGAGTTTGCTTGCCTTAGTTAATTAATTCAATCTTAATTCGATAACTTAAATAGATTACCTTAATTATTTAAAATAATTAGTATTTTAAAAATAATTAGTAGATTTTTGATAGTAATTTAGTGTTAGATTTTTGTTTTTTTCTTTGTTATTTTCTTATGGTTTTTTAATTCAAAAGTTGATTACCCAAACCTATCAACATCATTGTATTGACTTTGTGAAAAATAGATTTTTCGTAAATTAAAATATATATATATATATATGTATATATATATATATAATGCACATTATTTACAACTATAATTATCATGCATCATTATGCATCATTATTAGTATTATTATAACACACAAGTTATCATAATGTATTACCAGTACAATTATAATGTTCCAATTAATGTAGACCATAAATCATACAATGATCAAAAGTCCAGATCATTCATTTCTTATAGAAATTTATTTTTTATTTAATTTATAATCTCTCTCTCTCTCTCTGTCTATCTCTCTCTCTCTCTCTCTATATATATATATATATATAAATATTTGTGTGTGTGATATGCAAATAGTGAAATATAAAAAGAATTATAATATTTTTACCATATTAAAAAAATAACATAAAATATGGATGTACGTGCAACGCACGTAATCTCTACTAATTTTATAGGACAAGAGAAGAAATAAAAAATAACACAGATTCCTTCTCGATCAAAACCACTCGCGAAAACTAAATCAAATCAAGAAACGCCTAGTCTACTAGTAGATGATTCAAATTATCCCAATGAATTGAAAGTTGACACAAACATAAAACAAAAACTCGATCCCTTCAATCAACCATTAATTTCCCCACATATTGGGCGAAACAAGGCTTCTCACATAAACCCCTCCTTGAACTCTACTTCTGGGCCTACTCACATCAACGACGACCTTGCTTCCCGAAGAAGGTGCTACAATCTTGGGAAATCCTACTAATTCACTCCCTTTATACACAATTATCTTCGATTCCTTGCAATCACTACAAGCCCAAATCACAACCCTACCATCCTCATACACATGCAGAGGTGTCAGCATAAACCAAACTCCCCTCCTAAACCCTGATGCAGTCGGAGAAATACTGTCATACCTAATCTCGTACATGCAACTTTCTCCATGATTCCACCACCCGTATTCCTCCATTGAAGGAACCGATCAGCGAATAACGATTCATGCGCCCAAGGATTCGTTTTCGGTTATGATTAATTCGATTCAATCCTATCATGCTCCTATGAATTAAATACAATCATAGGGTGTTTAATCGATATACCTCTTGGTTTTCGTGTGAGAGCTCGCTTGAAGATCTTCTGATCTGTTTCCCTGCTCGAATCCGATGTTGGATGGACAACACGCTACGAATTCAGCCACGGAAGAAACTTGCACACGTCGTCTCTCAGCCTTACTGTTGCCGCCGTGCTCTCTCTCTCTTTAACACTTAAACCTAGCCTCTCTTGATTATGAGATCAAATGTGTTATTTATCTAGAGGCATTAAGTGAATATATATAAGAGGAGAATGAGCTTAAGTTGCAGTTTTGGCCCACAGACCAAAACATGGCCGCCCATCATCATCATAGGCGTCCCTCACTGGGCTTTGATGATGATCAAGCCTTTCTTCCTTAACTGTGACCTATTGAGCTTATTGGGCCAGACCAGGGATCTACTAGCTGATAAAACTGGGCCTCCCAATGTTCTGAATTCTCTATATTCAGCCCAGAATAAAATTCAGATCATAAGTATTAAAACATTCCACTAGAGTAATAATACTGAACTACCTGTTTTATCCCTGTTGAGCTCAGGGCTAGTATTAGACTTAAATTACCCCCGTATTTAAGATATCTTACATCCAGTAACTAATCTAAAGCTTCTGACTGCTTTTGTTAATTAACTTCTTATTTCATTCCTGAGTAGTACCATTCATTCCTTATTCATCATACTGGAACTTAATCCACCTACAGGGTTTAGTATGATAATCCTTAATGAATTCCTCAGGGGATGTAATCAACCCGTTTTACCAGGATACGGTGCTCTATTACAGATGCACTAAAGATCGTACTAGTTATAGTTGTTACCCAAGATACGGGTCATATTGGATTGCAATGATTGAACCCTCAGCCATGGTAAATCAAAGTAACAGTCTACAACTATACACCCTTAGTCACTCAATTAGAGTTAAGGTGTTACGTTAAATAACATTTAAGTCCCCGAGGTCTTGATTCTTCTACTTAGGTCAGAATAGAAGAATTCACCTCACCGTGATCCTATCAATACGATCAACGTACTAGCATAAACAAGTAACCAAGACAAGCTACTTATCTATTTATGCTACAGTCTATACCGATAGTTTTATCCAAAACTATCTCAACTGTGATAACTGTTTATATCTCAAGAGACACCGGCTACTACGGTCTTCCGTGATCTACTACACACCATATAGCCTATAACTTTGAGATAATGGATAGATGTAATGCTTAACAATCAATTCATACATAATCAGATAGGAAATTGTTAGTGAAATATGGAACCACATGTATACAAGCTTAAAAGGCCTGCTTTCTAGTATACAAATCCATCATCCATCGCCCACAAAATGAATGCACTATCTCGATAACCCCGCCTGTAGTTCAAGAAAACACACAACTTCCTTCTCAAAACTGCCACATCCACAACATCACTCTCTAAATACAGCTTTGGATCATACACTCCAGGATTCCGGAAAACCCTAAGAAACCTGCCTCCAAGTAGCCTGGGATTTCTCTCTATGAATCGCTCTTCAAAGAATACAGCAAACATCTTCCTCATTCTGTACTCCAACGACTTGCATGCCAGAAAATCTTCAATAGTTTGTAATCATCGTCGTCGCTGTCGTATCCTAATCCGTAAACAACCTTAATTCCCTCGCGAGGCGGCCAACAGAACCACCGTTCCCACGTGGCCGGCTGCAGACGTGGCATTTCCTTGAGTTTCTTGCACGCGCCGGTGGATGGGTTCCAGAGGTAAATGGTCTTCTTAATGACGATGCACCACAGCTCATTGCAGAAGACCTTGAGCTTTATGTCCAAGCAGAAGGGGTAGACGAGCTCCGATGGTGGCGTGGTGCTTCCATATGCGACGGTGGAGAGAGTGCTGCAGAAGGCATCCCGAGCATCGAAATATGAAGGGTTGTGGTTGATGATCAACATCTCCCTCCCGCGCTTTCCGATGAATTGGTGAAGAATGGAGTTCCATGAGGGTAAGACGCAGGAGAATCGGAGCACGGATTTTAAGGGTAGATTCAATAGTATTTGTTCTATGATCTCTTGCGGTATATGGTGATTTGGCGCCTCTATTTTCGGCGGCGGGGTGTTAGCCATGGCGGCGTCCAGTTTCTCTCTCGGCTAGCTTTCTTTGTAACCCTATTTGAATGGTTCGAAATACTGTCGACTCATGGTGTTGTTGTATATAGTGATAATGTATAGATATGTCCATATAAGATAACAAATGTCAAATAATATTCAAGAAGATAAAAAATACAAATTATGTCCTTATGTTGCATTATGGGACAAAAATACCCTTACTCATTTGAATCAAAAGACAAATACCTGTATTTCATTTTCATTTCAAATATGAAATCTGAAACCCTAGTGAGAGAAATTTTGGAAAGAGAGAGAGGCAAATGATCTCTCTCTTTCTTTTCCCCACTACATCCTCCACCACCGTGCAGATTTGCCACTGCAACCTTCAGATCCGCCACCGCTGCCGTCGCGCTTGCAAGTTCACCACCACCGCCGTCCTCTCTTCTCGTCTTTGTCTCCAAAAACCTAACGGGTAGAGAAGGCTCTGCCCCTGTCTTCTCCTTTTGTCTCTCGCGGATCTCCGGCGACCTCTACCGTGGATCTCCGGCGAGTTCCCTCAAGAAGCTTCAATTAGATTTTTAGATTTTTTTTCTCAATTTGTGCTGCTAATTTTTTTCATTTTTTTTTCTTTGAATCTATGGTTTGTTCATCTCGACAATTAGATTGTTGGATTTCTTCTCGATTTGTGTTAGATCTCTGTTGGGACTATGGGACTATTCAGTGCTTATAGTCCCATAGTTCTATTTCTGATTTAGAGTTTTGCATGTAGTTTGGTTGCTACAGTTGGTTTATGATTGTTCCTCTTGTTTAGAATCATGTATTTTGTTTGAAATAAAAATAATGCTTTGAATGTTAATTTTATGAACTGAAATGAATTATTGAAGTTGGGACTATGAGACTATTCAGTGCTGATAGTCCCATTAATCATATTTCTGATTTTGTAATTTTGCCTCTGGATTGGTTGCTACGGTTGGGACTATGGCACTATTAGTACATAATAATCCCATAGTCCCAACTTTTTGGTTTAGGAAGGTTGTTTCTCTTGTTTAGAATCATAATATATATATTTTTTAAATAAAAGTAATGCTTTGAATGTTGATTTTATGAACTGAAATGAATTGATAAAGTTGAGACTATGGGAATATTCGGTGACGATAGTCCCCATTAGTCATATTTCTAGTTTTGTAATTTTACCTCTGGATTGGTTGCTACAGTAGGGACTATGGGACTATTAGTACTTAATAGTCCCATAGTAAAAAAAAATGTCGAATAAAATCACAAAAAAAAATCAGAAAATCGAAAAAAATGTAAAAAGAAACTTCAGGAAAAAAAAGTCAAAAAATCAGTTAAAATCAAACTCATTAAGGGCATTTTGGCCAAAAAAGACAAAAGTTGACATAATTTGTATTTTTAAGTCGGTGGACATTATTTGACATTTGTTAACTTATATGCGCATATAATGAATTGACTCTTATATATATTTAATGATGTAATATGGTTTAGTTTAATTTTAGATTATATTTTATTAAAATATTTATGGCTATAATTATAGAGGATCTTTTTTTATTTATATGCCTACTAGCCTAGCATGCCTGTATAACATATATTGAGATGGATTAAACTGATAATGTAACAACCCGTAAAAATCCATCCTGAAAAATCGAATTTTTGATTTTATTTTGACTTAGAAAAATTCGAGGAAATAAATATGCCGCTAAAATATTATAGCTATCTTACTCGAATTTATTTAGAAGGGCTATTACCGATAATATTATTTTCGCGACTTAAGTCTAGAATTATCAGTTTAATTCCAATATGAGCTCAAGGAAGTAACACCGCAATGAACGAGTTCATTAGATGAGGATGATTACAATTATAATTATGAGCTCGACTAATGTCGAACGCGAGCAATGTATGATCCAAAGCCGAATGAGACGAAGAAATAATTCTTCAAAGAAGGAATTACGATACTAGCAAAGTGTAGGAGAATTCCACTAACTACACTTATGATACCTTAATGGATGTGAGATAGGTCTCTCAAAGCCAATGAATAATTGTGGATAAATTCCACTACTAGAATAAATAATACTCCCTCCATTTCGTCGAATACGATACATTTCTTTTTGGCAATTCTGGCACTCTTTTCCACTCTTCTTGATGATGGGTTTTAAAATGGATTTTTGAAAAAAAAATTCTTTTACGGAATACTACGACCGTCAGAGTATCCCATAAAAGGAAAAAATTCTTTAGAAATCTATTTTAAAACTCATCATCAAGAAACATGGAAAAGTGTGCTAGAATTGCCAAAAATAAATGTATCATATTCGACGAAATGGATGGAGTAGTAAATAAGAATATATGTGGGTGTATCTTGTGAGATAAAGATGGAAAATAAAAAGAAGAATATATGTATATATATATAGTTTGAAATTGTTTGACTTGTACCGTGGTTTCACTTTAAACAAAGACTAACTATAAAACCAGATGTAAAATTAGATCTAACCAACACACAGAAATTGGTAACCCAGTTCGGTGATAATCACACCTACGTCTGGGGGGATTTCTCCCGAGGAAACACTCCACTATCAAGAGATTCAGAGATACAAGTATAGTTCACTCAGATCGATATTGACTCCTCACTCATCTACTCTCTTCAACAATGGACGTGAAGATAACATCTCTCAACCTAGGCATACCCAAGTTCGCAAATCAACAAATTACGAACTTTCTCCCCTGAGCTTATAACACGCTCGTACAATAAACACTCAAACCTAATAAACAATAGCTCACACAACTCTCGTGTTTGCCCTAAACAATAAAACACTCGACAATCTCAATAATGAATTGACCGAGTATATATAGACTTGTAAAATAGAGTCCTATGCTAACTTGGAAACGTGGAAGACCTTTCCTTGTTGAATAGGGAACCTTCCTTCTTCAACTCCTTGTAGCATACAAACATATCTTTTAGATATATGTTCGATCTTCTTTTCCTTATATTGAGATTCGACCTAGATCTTCTACTCTCAATAGGAATCTTCGAAGGATATCTTCTCCAGCTGTTCGATCATATCCTCCAGCTGGACATTGAGCAGGTTTCTCTTCAAGTGAAACAAACTCTGAAACAATCAAATTTGCACAGCGGAATAAATCGTGTTTCACTTGCTACATAAATTTGCCAACACTCTAATCGTGTATTCCATACACTCACAATCTCCCCATTTTGCATTTATGTAGTTAAACACAAACCAGAAACTGCTCCCCCTTGCTCTTAAAATATCATGCATAGTTAAGTCGATAAGGAGCGCACCCACAATACCAAACTTAAAACATGAATAAAGTTTCAAAAATAAACTGAAACAAAATCTGTAATAGAAAACCAAAAACTGCATAATCAGCAAACCATTACTTCCCTTGCAGAATATAACTCCCCCTGAGTTCAACACCGGAAAGCAACAAACCACTGCATCAATCAAAACACTGCAGCTCCAATTATTCCTTCATAGAAACAACTTCAAACTTACTTCTCCCCCTTGTTTGACACAGAAATGCCAAACTAATCTGTTCTCTCTACTGCAATATCTTCATTCTGCACTAATTCGTTCAAGCTTATGAGGAACGTCCTTCGAACTTCAAAACCATACTCAAGTAGACCAAGTATAAACTCATAAGCATGAATTCACCAAAGTGTGACTCCAAACAAATCAATTAGTCAATACTCCCCCTTAATCCAAAATATCTAACTGTAACTTGAAGAAGTACTAACTCCACCTTGATGAAGATAAATAACTGACCAATCACTATCACTAACTCCATATCAAGATTATCAATCTCAACATCAACATGTAAACTCCGACATCTTCATGATCTAGAACTATAGTTGAATAACTAAAAATAACCTCATAGCAAAAGCAACCGCAAAGAAACTTACAATTGTACTCTCACGCTCTCCTGAAAAGAAACGAAACAAAGTACTGGTGACAGAATTTGTAACACCCTAAACCTAATAATACTGTCATGACTTATAATTAAAGAATTAAATGCGGAAAATAAGTGTTTTGTTTTTTTTTTTTTAAATAAATAAAATAGAGAAATAAAATATGGATCATGATAGTAAAAGACTTGAGATTTATAGAAGCCACCTAGATTTAGATTTATAGTAATAAAATCTATAATTCCAAAAAAAACTTACATGTAAAACATACATATACTAGAAGTCGAAATCCTTAATTACACAAAGGTACTTTGGTAATATATAATAGATGCATAAACTTGACTTCTATCATATTAAGACGAGCCATTCGACCACCGGCACGCTCCGAGCTTAATCACCTGAAAAATTGTTAAATGTGGGGAATGAGCATACAAAAGTATACTCAGTGTGGGATTTTACGCATCATTGTCCAAGTTAATAAAATGAAATCCATACTCATAAATTCATCATGATTTCGCAAGGTGGCGACATAAATTATTTCTTCGAATCTCCATAAACACCAACCTTACCTCCCAATCAACGTAAATATAAACATTTCCCTCCAATCAAACCAACCTTACCTCCCAATCAACGTAAATCATAAACATTTACCTCCAATCAAACCAACCTTACCTCCCAATCAACGTAAATCATAAACATTTACCTCCAATCAAACCAACATTACCTCCCAATCAACGTAAATCATAAACATTTACCTCCAATCAAACCAACCTTACCTCCCAATCAACATCATCATAAATATCATCATCTCAATCATCATAAACATTACATCATTCTCCCAATCACCATAAATCGCATTATAGCGACATTCATTGTACGGTCAACACACGTTATTAAAATGGACAATAATAAATCAACAACATAAGATAGTAATCACCACACCTTAACCTTCAACTTGAACTTTAAGTCGTGCAAATCAAAGTAACTTAATGTCTCAGTCGCGCCGCACCTAGCCACATAAATATATAATCACAGTATGAACACTTGATTCCATGACTTAAAGGAATGACTTAAAACAGCTTAAAGATCATATCAAAATACCTGAACTTAATCTCAAAATCTAAATTTAAAACCATTATAATCATTTAAAGTGGAAATAATGTTCCTAACAAAAATCCTCTTAGTTCTGCTAGCCTCGGCCCCACTTCAATTTAGTAACCAAATACTTTATCTCATATCCCTTAATCACATACGTAGTCTAGCCCTTGAATTTGGAAGAACATTTATTAAACAAACAAATCAAACTCTCGATTTCTACTCCTATAATTTGATGAATAATTTGGTGGTGAAGGCCTACTTAAATAATGAATACAAATCAAACAACATCAAACCATTACTTCTCTTCCTCACCCTCAAGTCTCGTTCCTCTCTCTAACCCTTTTCCTCCATTTCTCAATTTAGTAGCAGATACGGAACATAGATACACACAACAGTAGCACCTAAATATTAAAAGTCCTTAATCCATCTGCAGCTACTTTCTTCTCCCATTCCTTTTCTATCGTTCGCTGCTCCCATATTTCCCTATTTCTCATTCCCTCTCAATACTTCCTCTCACCCCATGATCTTTACTATCAAAATTAGATTAAAATTTCTCAATTTCTTACTCTTCTTGTGTTCGAGTTCTGGCGATATCACCGATGATGGCGCAGCATCCGAAGTTACTCACAGCCAATTTCAACTCATCTCACTTTCATAACCCAACTGATTCACCTCTTCATCACAATTCCAAAACGGACTCTGCTAATTCAAATTATGATTTTCAATATCTACGTGAATCACCTATGAATCTTGTTATGCTTCTATTTACTGTAAATTCAGGCTAAAATAGAACCTCAACAATAAGAGAAATAAGCTTAGAAACTACTTGATTAACTTACTGTAAAGATGATAAAGGTGGGATTATTCTGCTTGATCGAAGCTTGGCCGAAGAAGATGCGAACGGGAGTGTTGGGAGAAATGAGGTTTACAGACTGGGTGAAAATGTGCAGATATTTCCTTCTCCACCGCCTAAGCTTCTTTTATTTTTCTTCGATTTTCTTCAAATATTTTTAATATTATCACATCTGAACCTTGAAGGAAATGGGCTTACTTATAATATTGGTATCCTTCTTGCCTAAAGATTGAACTTTTCATAGAGACCAAGCTCTCAGCAAAGAAATAAGCGGCCCAAGTCTTTAATAACGCAAGCTAAAATATTAAGCTTAATGGGTTGAACTTTAATTTCAATAATTGTTGCTTATATAAATATTAATTTCTGAAGTAGAATCGATCTCCTCTTAAATTAAAGGCGCGGCTTAGACTAAAATAAGTTCGACAACAATAAAAAAATTCATAAAATTCAAAATAAATAACTTAAAATAATTTCTAAATGAAAAGTAGGATTTGGACTGTGACAGAATTAGTTTCAAGTTGCACTAGAACTAAACTCAGAACACCAAAATACATGTCCAGCAACATATCCAACGCTCCAAAGATATCCATGACTCCCCCTGCAGTGCTTAACCTTAAAATCTTCAGCTTCTTACTCACCATCAAAACCATCAGCTCCTGCTCTCACATCATCATCCATATCATCTGTTCCTCTAACAAATTCATAAACTCAACCAAATTCTGTCATCATCGAAAACTGATATATCTTCAACAACACAAGCGCTTATCTTCATAGCTACAAACTCATAAAATCAAATACTCAAAAAGTCACATAAGTACTTATCTTCATCTTGGTGAGTATCCCTGAACCTTGGCTATGGAAGACAACATCTTTTTGAAATCTACTTGCACCTTTCTCGTCTGAATGCCATCATTAAGATCTCCAATAATATCCTTTAATGGATGATTCTTTGAGGTCCTTGTCTCTCGAGTTGAAGAGATTTCTTCACTAGTATCTTCAGTTTGTTCTTCCAACTCTTTTGAATATTTGGTTTCACCAATATCTGAAACCAACTGTGAAACTGGTTGCACAATTTCTTCGTCTTCAGGTTGTTTCACAGGTATTGAATCATCACACACCACATTGATAGATTCCACGACTCTTTCAGTTTTCTTGTTATACACCCTGAATGCTTTACTATTTCCAGAATATCCAAGAAATATGCCTTCAACTCCTTTATCGTCGGGTTTCCTTCTTTGCTTTCTAACATTGTAGATGAAGCATCTTGAGCCAAAGATATGGAGATGCTTGACACTCGGCTTCCTTCCTCTCCAGATTTCATAAGGTGTCACTTGAGTTTTGGGTCTCAAATAAACTCTATTGCTGATATAACATATGCAGTCTTGAAAGCTTCAGCCCAGAATTCAGTAGCAATATCACTAGCTTTCATCATGGTTCTGGCCATCTCTTGAAGAGTCATGATCTTTCTCTCAACAACACCATTGTTTTGAGGTGTTTTTGAAGCAGAGAACTGGTGCATGATTCCTTTTTCATTATAAAAGTCATTAAAGTAAGAGTTCCCAAATACTCCTTCATGATCACTTCCGATTGTCTTGACTTTGCAATCTTGCTCACCTTCTATTCTCAAGCATAGAACTCTAAAAGACTCAAACGCTTCTGATTCTTCTCTTAAGAAATCAACCTAAATATATCTTGAGAAATCATCAACACAGACAAAGATATACCTCTTTCTTCCAATGTTTTCAGTGTGCATTGGTCCCATGAGATCCATATGAATCAGCTCCAGTACACGTTTGGTGGTAATCTTCTGGACTCTCTTGTGTTGTTCTAGTACTTGCTTGCTCAGTTGACATGGACCACACAATTCAATATTTTCAAACTTTAATTCAGGAAGTCCTCTGATAGCTTCAACACTCATCAGCTTCTGTATGTTTCTGTAGTGAGTGTGACCAAGCTTTTGATGCTAGGTTTCACATGGACTGAAACTAACTGTGTGACAAGTCACAGGTGGCGTCACAGTATAGCAGTTATCCGAAGATCGCTTGGCAACTATATAGACCTTCCCCTTATCAGAAATCACACACTTTTTTACCTCAAACTTGACATCCATTCCCTTGTCACATAACTGACTGATGCTGATCAGGTTTGCAGTTAAACCTTCCACAAGTAAAACACCATCAAGAGGAGGCATTCCAGGAATGTTCAGCTTACCTCTATGCCTTTGATCTTTCCACGAGCACCATCACCAAAGACAACTGATTTTTCAGAGCACTTCTGAAGATCTATAAGAACATTCTTATTGCCAGTCATATGCCTGGAGCAACCACTATCAATGTACCAAGAATTGCTAACTCTAGCGCCTTTACTAGTGACAACAACATAACTTTTGTTTACCTTTCTTGTTGGCACATATTTACCTCCTTGATGTCTTCTTTTGTCTCCCAAATAGAACCTACAGTATGGACGAATGTGTCCAGGTCTATGGCAGTAATGACAAGTTGGAATGAACTTATTTTTGTGAGGAGTAACCACCTTGCTTCTTTGGAAGAATCCTCTGACTGGATTTCCACGCTTCATCTCACCAAGCTGCTTGGATTCAGGTACAAATCTAGGTCCTATGTGCTTTGATGTTTCACCATTGTGAATAGTTCCAAATCCCAATCCAGATTTGTTTGTCTCATGTCTTCCTTGCCTTAGAATCTCATCCAACTTTTCACTACCACAGTTAAGTGATCTGATCATCTTGTTAACATGAGCCAACTCCTCCTTCATGTAATCCAATTCATCTTGAATTTTCTGAACCTGAACAAGAAGCTCGTCCCTTTCCATCGTGACTTGCAAAAGCTGATTAGATATAGATTGATTAATCTCGATCACTTGATCATACCTCGCTTTCAATTGTTGAATCTAGGCAATGCATTTTTGATTGTCTCCTTCTTCATCGGTTGGTTTCTTGATGAGGAATGGTTCAGATTCAGCAACTCGTTTCAGATTCTGTGCTTGGTCAACAATTGCAACATTTCCAACAAAACCTTCTACTCCAGTTTCATCACCATCGCTTTCTTCAGTATCATAATCACTATGAGATGCATGAAACACCTTCTTGCTAACCTTCTGATATTTGAAAAGATTAGCACATTCACTCATGATGTGATCATATCCTTCACATTCATAGCACTTTGGTCCTTTTTCAGAGTAGTCGTGCCCTTCAGGCTTGTTTATCTCCTTTTGAGTATTTGAAGATGATCCATCCGGCTTCTTGGTTTTGTTGAACTTTTTGAACTTCCTAGTGAGAAGAGCAATGCTCTCTGCCATCTCCTGCAAGGCTGGATTCTCGTCATCTTTATCATCAGCTTTAGTGGCCTTGAAAGCTAGATTTTTCTTTTTGCCAGATTTGTTATCACGCAGCCCTATCTCAAAGATCCTCAGCACGCTCATTAAATCATATGTGCTATAGTTATCAAGATCTCGAGCTTCTTCTATAGCAGCAAATTTGTAGTCGAATCTCTCGGGCAATGATCTGAGGATTTTCTGTACCACCTTACAATCTGGAATTTGTTCTCCCAGTAGAGTGCTTTCATTGACGATTGCACGCAACTTAGTATGGAAGTCAGATATGGTTTCATCTTCTTCCATCTTTAACTTCTCAAACTGAGTGGTAAGCTGTTGCACTCTTTGATTCTTCACACGTTTGTTTCCTTCAAACGTATTCTTAAGAACCATCCAAGCATCTTTAGTAGTTTCACAGGTAGAGATAAGAGAGAACATCTCTACACTAACAGCACTTTGAATTGCATTAATAACTTTTTGATTCATACCAGATTTAGTAATCTCAGCGGCAGTCCACTCTTCTCTGTCTTTAGGATCTTCTTTGTCATCCTTCGGTTCAGTCCATCCTTTCTCAACAGCAGTCCAAGCACCTTCATCAATTGTTCTGATGAAGGCTATCATCCTCACCTTCCCGTATCCGTAGTTCGTCCCATCAAACAGCGGCAGTCGAGCACTGGAACCTCCTTCCTTGATTCCAGACATAGTTATCTCAATAATAAATTGACCGGGTATATATAGACTTGTAAAATAGAGTCCTATTCTAACTTGGAAACGTGGAAGACCTTTCCTTGTTGAATAGGGAACCTTCCTTCTTCAATTCCTTGCAGCATACGAACATATCTTTTAGATATATGTTTGATCTTCTTTTCCTTATATTGAGATTCGACCTAGATCTTCTACTCTCAATAGGAATCTTCGAAGGATATCTTCTCCAGCTGTTCGATCATATCCTCCAGCTGGACATTGAGCAGGTTTCTCTTCAAGTGAAACAAACTCTGAAACAATCAAATTTGCACAGCGGAATAAATCGTGTTTCACTTGCTACATAAATTTGCCAACACTCTAATTGTGTATTCCATACACTCACATAGTTCACGTGTGAGTGTGTGCTGTGTATTAGTGTGTGAAGGTGTAGGAATAAAATGCTAGCACATGTGCTTGTGATGATGTGTCACTGAACTAAAGGAAAGAAATGTGGTGCATGAGTGTGTATGTGGCCAGAGGTTGAGAGGGGGAGAGAAAGAGTGTCTCACACAAGAGAATAATTCTCCACCAACCCCACAAGCCATCATCATTCCACCACATCACTCCCTCACTCTAGAACATCATCTTCTTCCCCATCACTCCATGATCGACACTCCCTTTCTCTCTCTAGAACCCCATTGAAGCTCCAAGCTTCAAGCTTCATCTTTCCTTCATCAATCACTCCCAAACCTTGAGATTCTTCACCAAATCAAATAAGCAACGAGGTTATGGTGAGGAAATTTTGATTCAAGAGTTCGATCCCCCTCATGCAAGAATCGAGAATTTCGAATTAAAGCACAAGCTCCGATTTTCTTTCATTTTTGGTAAGATCGTCATCCTCTTGGCATCTTGAGCTTGAATTGGAAACTAGAATTGAAATCTTGAAGCTTAAGTTGAAAAACAAATTCCACCCTAAGCATGAAAGTGTCATGCATGTTCTTGATTTTGATAAACTCTTGCTCCACTTTCAATTTGAAAAATATCTATGTGTCGATTACCTAAAATTCCTTTGGTTTCATCTTGAATCGATCATGATCAGCCCCTGCATCTCCATAATTCTTGATGTACTGGGTGAATACTATGCTTAATTGCCTTGATACTATCATTAGAAGATAGAGTTGTGCCCTTGAATTCCATAAGAAATCGCACCCTTGAGAATCTGGAAGTTCAGTCTACTTGCGAGCAGATTTTCGAGCAAATCATTTGAAATTCTGATTTCATTTCTTTTTCATGTTAAAGTACTCCTCCTTAGATTTCTGTAGACACTTCTTTGGGTCAAAACCGAGTTCGTATGAATTTTCTATGATTTTTCGAAGTCACTATGTCAATCTGGAAAACGGTGACGATCAGCTTTGGTACCTATTCTTAATCTGCGATTTGGAACCTTTTCTCTCGTTAATTTAGGAACGAGCCCTGAAGAAGAGCTATTCTACACTCCTCAAGCTTTTCATTGATGTCTTGTACGCCCTGATCGGAGCTCGGATGCGACCTCAGTGACCATTCAAAGTCTAGGTATTTCCATGTCTGATTTCCGATGGGGCAGCATCACTGTCCTTACTTCAGCCTCTGATTTAAACCCTTTCCCTTGATTATTCTGACTCGGGATCTAAATGAAAATTGTTCTTCTATGTTTTGGCTTTATACTGATAATTTGTGCACCAAAAGTTATCGAGTAACGAATGATTTATGACTGTTTGAACCCGATGCCCTGAATCTGCCAAAGTTGTATGTGCTCTGCAGATTCAGCCCTAATCTAGAATTTATTTCTCTTCGATGCCTTGAGATAAAAATATGAAATTAATTGTATGAGTAGCCTCTGATCTTAAATTCCTATCTCCAAATTTTCAGCCTCATTCGAATAAACATGAGTGAGATATGAGCCTTCTATTAGGAGATCACCAATCTGCCAAATGACCAATTTGTTGAATTCAAGCTCTAAATTCTACATGTACCTTCTCCCATTTACAGCCATTCTTGATTCCATGTACTAAGTTCAGTTGAATGTAATCTTCATGTTAATATGAAGAACAAGGATAAAAGAATAAGATAAGATTATCAAACATAAGTACGAGTAATTAAGTTAAGGAGGTGACTGATAAGAAGATAAGGTCGAGGTCTAAGATTGGAACTAATACTAACTCATTACTTAATAATTCAAGGTACTAGGCACGGGGTACGAGGCATCGAGATACAGGAGCAGCTGATTAACTCGCTTGCTTAACTTGACAAGAGTGAGCTTTATTTTATTATAAGAAAAGTTGCATATGCATGTTTTAAGCATGAACTCATGAAGTATGATTTTTCAAATGAAGCATGAGCATGATTTGAATGAAATGTTTGGACTTGCTACTTTTTCGCATGCATGTTATGTTACTAATCTACGAGTGACAGGACGATATCGGCCCTTCTGATATCAGACGGGTGTGCGCACGAAGAAAAGGTGAGGTGTTTGAGAAGGTGGCCAACTTCTCGAACACATGTTTTATTGTAGATTTGGTTATGTTATGATGATCATGACGAAGGTGTCATGATGACGTTGACTCGGGTCCATGTTGCATTAGAAATGTAAGAAGCATGCAAAATGATCGTTTCAAAATGGGTCAAGCATAGTTTCTTTCTCAAAACCCTGTGCTTGATTTAAAATTGGGCAAGTCTAGAATATAGCCCTAAGTGGCATTTTGTTTTGGGTAATAAGCTCACTGAATACAATGAATGTATTCACACACTGTGCGTATTTCTAAACGTGCAGGTTAACTGTGAATGCGAGAGATGTCGAGGAAGCGAGCCAGGATCTGGATATCGTGGTTGTAGCCCCGTAGTGCGTGTCCCCATACATGCACTACAACTACAGTCTTTCGCATATGATGAAATTGGTCAAGGCCTTATGGTTTATCCAAGTATTTGATTCATTATTAATCATGTGTAACCTATTCATTTAAGTGTATGGTCAAAGAATGTAATGTTAATCTTCCTATCTTTGATGTATCATTTATATCTTCCATTCACCCCCTTTCATCACTCACTTGTACACCAACTCAAATAATCCGATCCACCTAAAGTGTGATTACCTCTTAGTTATTCGCTTAAGTCCTTTGATATGTTATGAATTCCCTTCTTGGAATTATTTAATTAATAGCAAGTAATAGAAAGGTCCATAGAATTCTTAGGATTCCTTAGAGTTACACCGTAGCGCCTTGTCTCCGAGGCATATTTTTACATGCCCTGGGGGAGGGCGTTACAGATAACAAAATCTATAATTATTAAAATATTAAAACCAACGTTTATAATAATAATAATAATAATAATAATAATACCAATTCTCATCATGCGTGGATTTTTTTTACCTCATTAATCAATAATTTAATCTAATAAATTCACAATAAGAATTCGATCTTTAAAATTTATAAAGAAATAATTAAAATATATTTTTAATATACTCATTGCACAATTTTGTATACACCTCCCATAATCATCACCTAATTTGTGATTTTTCTTTTCTTGATACATATTCTTTTCTTTTCATATCACAGTGTCGCATTAAAAGCGCTCGTTTCAAAAATAGATATAATCCACCTACTTTTTATTTACTCGAGTGGGATTCTCTGACCCCACTGTTGTGTTCCAAATGTGTTCCCACTCCAATACTGTGTCGTTTTGCCTCTTACTCAATTTCCATTTTATTCTCACTCATTTCATCGGCTTGGCTCACATTTTCTTAGCCGAAAAATCTTTCTTTCCCTTTTTCCTGATTCCTGATTATCTCAAATTAACTCCCGCAAAATAGGAAAACCAATCACAAATCTTGTCTTTGCCATGGATTGCGGTATCTACTTGAGCAGATAATCAATCTCAAATCTTGTTTTTGAGTGTCGATCTCTTATTCAAATTTTGGTCATCTCTCAACACCTATGATAGACGAATAACAGTTTTGTTTTCTTCTCCAAAAAATTATATCTTCTCTACAAGTTTTCCCTTCTTTCTCCAATCTCTTCTCCTTCTCATCATTTTTGCCATTCTCCTCTGATAAGGTGAGACGCCAACTGTTCGACGATAAAAATTTATCAAAGTTTGTTCGTTTTTTTTCGACTTTTATGAATTTTGTATCATATTAAAGGCCATGATAAAATCTTTCATTTAACATCCATCATCAATATATTTTATAAATGTATGATGATACTAATTCTTAAAAGAAATAAAAATATGCATCATAATGTTAAATGCTATCACTAATCAAACATTCCTTGAGAACACCCCAGCGCTGCTAAGGGACTCGGGCTCGCTCGCTGGACTCGGGCTCGCAGCCGCCTAGCGAGCCCATGCCGTGTTGGGGAGCCCGGGTGCGCAGCGGAGAGTCTCACTTGAGCGAGATGGTATCGATATCCGGGCTGACAGTCATTATGATATCAGCTGCATTCTATTTTTTAAATCGATTTTTTAGCCAAATTTTATTTTTAAAAAAATAAAAAAATTGAAATAGCCATTGCAATCAATAACGGCAAAAAAGAAATTATGTGTTTCCCTGTAATTTAAATTTATGCATTATTAATTTCATGTAATGTTATTTTTTAAATTCAATAAATGAAATAATCTTCAAAAATTTTATTTCTTAAGTTAAATTAAATAAATGTAATAATTTGAAAAAAATCGAATTATAAATGTCGACATAAAAATCGAATTTGAAATCGAAATTAAATACAAATAAAAATCAAAATTTAAATAAAGAAAAAAGAAAAAACAAATCGGAGAGAGCCCGGAGAAAACCCGTGCACTGGGGCAGATTTTCGTAGTGAGCTACTCTTTGGGCTCTCCATTGGGAATGCTCTAATAACCGTAGCCAAAAGTTTTCAGCCTCTTTTAGCATGACAGAAGGAGTATATTTTAATTTGCTAACACAATGGTACTATTTTTGGTGCCCACTAGATAAATTCTGACTCCAATACAATGATCTATACACCACACAAAAGAGGTAAATCATGCAAATATATATGACAAACTCAAAAATTTTAGAAGCAGTGATAGAATTCGAACCTAAGATTTCTTTACCTCAATTTGTCATATCTGTATATAATTTTTATATATTCAAAATGGATCAAAAGAGACAAGCCATAAATTCTGTTTGAGAGTCCATGGCTTCCCTTCTCCTCAATTGTTTGATATAGTTACTGAAAAATTAAAACAACAAATTAAACTTATTTTGACTTGCTTGTGCAACATATTTAACCAATGTTGTACTCCTTTTATCCCATTCTAATCTCATTAAAATTAGCTCTATTAGAATAAGACGAAGCGAGAGTATGATATATGAGTACGAGCTAAGATTGATGTGGTTATAAATATTCAAAATCAAGAAAAGGCTCGAGCTTTCATCGTAAATGCTTAGCGAATCATCCAACTCTAAAGCAATGGACCAAATTTCGTATCATTTTCACGCAATCAAGTTATACCATCAACAAAAGAGAAGGAACGAAAAAAGACAAAAATTCCTTCTAGATAATAAAACCTCTGCGAAAATCCAATTAAAAAAAAACACCTTGTCTACTATATATAACCTTAAAGATAAACTAAATTAAAAGCCTAAACATAAAAAATGAAACAAGAGAAAAACTGCAACAATCCCGGCCGTGGAGGAAACAGTGACAGGCTTAACTACAGTGGTGGCTGAGCAACCACAGCGGCGGCGGCGAAATAGATTGTTTCATTTATAAAAAACGCCAAGGAAAACATCTACTTAAAAAGCAACAAATAGATTGCTTATCGATCATAAAAAATTGCCAAGTAAGATAAGACACTAATCACATAGTAGCAATAACTTATTCCAACCCTAATGCAAATCCTAAAACATAAAACTTATAACCTTGCAAAGATCTTCCACACCACCGTCATCAGATAGCAGTTGGTTGGCAAGACGCTTCCCTTTGTTCGAGTCATCTTGGGGCCTACCTTTTGGGCGAAATGAGGCTTTCGATGTACACAAACCCCCCTCGAACTCTACTGCTAGAGCTACCCGGTTCAGGATTAATGGGTATGGTTCCCGAAGGTGGAAGAATGTTAGAATGTCCTACAACTTTTTCTATCTTTAAAGGAATACACCATTATGCTTGATTCCTTGTATCTACTACAAGCCCAAATCACAACCCTACCATCCTCGTAAACATACAAAGGCCTCAGTATCGACCAAGTTCCCCTCCTCAACACCGACGCAATCGGAGGAATATCGTCGTACCTAATCTCGTACAACTTCCTCCATGATTCCACCACCCCATATTCCTCCATGGCCCACAAAACGAAGGCAGAGTTGCAATAACTCCGCCTATAATTCAAGAAAACACATAACTTTCCACTCAAAACGGCCACATCCACAACATCACGTCTTAAATCAATCCCTGGATCATACACAGGCTGCTGCAAAACCCTAAATTCCTCTCCCGAAAAATCGAAAGAAACCAACGCAGACGTATACGTGAATTGCCAGTTAACTAATGCTTTAGTGATGAAATCTGGGAAGAAATCTCTATGCAAAAAACCCTGAATTTTTCTCCAAGAATCGCTCTTCAAAGAATACAAACACAAAGACGATCTTCCTTGTTCTCCACTATACCTCCAACTTCTCAAGAGCTTGTAGTCATCGTCAACGGCATCGTATCCGAGTCCATAAACAACCTCGGGGACCTTCACGTACGGCCGCCGCGCCAACCTCGGGTCCCTTGGCACGTCCTCGAGTTCTTTGTACGTGCCAGTGGAGGGGTTCCATAGGTACAAGGACTTTTCGTCGAGGACGCACAATAGATCGTCGCAAAAGGCCTTGAGCTTCGCTTCTGACTGAAAGGGGCAGACGAGCTCCGTCGACGACGTCGTTTTGAGAAGGGGGTGATTTGAGACGGTGGAGAGAGGGGCGGTGCACGCGTTCCAGACGTAGAAGTAGGAAGGGTTGTTGTTGATGACTAGGATCTTCCTGCGTTCTGCGGCGGAGAGAAGTGAATGAATGGTGGATCTCCATGGGGTTGAAGAATCCGTTTCTTGCTCCGCCGCCGGCAGGTCATCGGCTGTGTCGTCGATCATGGCGGCTGAGGGTTTCTTGGGCTGATCTCATTTTGGTTCCCTTCAATTCAGTTTTATATATGTTAAATCGAAATAATTAGTATACAACTAAAAGAAAATTAAGAAAATGAGAAAACAATGCGATTAAGGGGGTGACGTGAAAACGCACCTTGTTTTTATTTTGTTTTATTTTATTTTTCAAAGAATAATAGTTTTTCATTTGGAAGAGAAATCTCTTACCAATTAAGTTGTGGAGTAATGCTCCAATGCTCACTGTAAGCATGCTTAATGTACCCACTGACGACGTGGCATTGGTATAAATAAAGAAATTAATAAAAGACATATCAAAATCAATTAAATTATACTATAAAAAACTAAACTCTACCTAAAATAACTAAACCCTAATGAGAAAGATTGTCGACGTGGCATTGCTACATTACCGGTGGACACATTAAGTATGCACACGGTGGGCATTAGATCGTTTCTGTTAAGTTGCGCTTCATCGAGCTTCATTGTCGAGAAAAATGTATCTTGGTTTTGTATTGTATTATTTTTTATTTTTATTTTTTTAAAAAAGAGCTTTTTGTGGTTGTAAGTTGTGAGAATTGATATGATATTTTGGTTCTTATGACATGAAATATTTCAAAATCTAGTAATATACATATACTTCATCTGTCTATAAAAAGTGTGATTTTTTCCCGTTTTGAACGTTCACAAAAATATAATATTTTCACTTTATTATAGTGGCTATCACATCCCTTTATAACATCCCTTTATATTCTAAATTTTACATTTCACATTATTTAAAAAAATATTAAAAAAAAAAAAAAAACTAACGCTTTATTATTTAATTTTCTCTGTAATAGGTCTCATATTCTTGGCCCACTTAAAAAAATTTACCAACTATCCATCCACCTTTTTATTAATAATTGTGCCACAAGAAGTGCATGACAATTTTTGTGAAAGAATTGAGTATAAAAATTGATTGCATTCAAAAATCAAATTATATGGTAGTAATAATAATAATTCTTTTTTATATTTTATATATATATTTTTTTGAACGGTTTATATTTTATATATGAAATAAGGTTCAAAACGCTCCTTAAAGTATTTAGCAAATTCAAATACCCTTCCTTTAAAATATTTTCGACGTTTATTTTTTCATCATTGACTAAATGTCTGCAAAAAAACAAAAATTGTTTCCGTGGGTCCTATAGTGGCTACAACGATTATAATAGTAAGAACAACAATGTTAAACTATAAATTTATTTATTATTTTAAAATAATTGCAATATAATTATCCGTATTTCATTGGTTATACACAGGAATGTCAATTTAGCACGAAACTCGCGGTTTAGTGTCAAATATTTTTAACCCGAACCGGCCAAACCGAATAGCTTGAAACCCGATAGGGCTAGCCCGGCAAGTTGGCGGGCTGACCCAATAACCCCAATTTTTTTCATTACTTAATTGTTTAAGTTCATTACTTGCTTCATATATTGAAGTTTATATCTTGATTTAAATACTTATGAAAAATATTATAATTTTTTATGCTATAAGTTATACACATAAAAATTAAAATAAAATAAAAAACGATAATTACGCTCATCAAATGAAAAATATCTTCACATTTTCACATCTCAAGTTGTTACTTATTACATAATATTATGTAAGTTGGAGTCAAATAATATGAGGCAAAGTTTCTTTGATGATATAACATGATTTATTTATTTCTTACAAAATTAGCATTTTCAAAAAAAAAATTATACACTTTTTCTATTTTCGTCAATTTTATGACCCGACGGGCTAGCCCGAGCCCCGAAGAGATTTAGGGTTAGGGTTGAAAATTTTCAACCCGAAAAAAATCCAATATTATTCGACCCGGACCGAAAAACTCAAAACCCGATAGGATTGACCCGAAATCGAGGGGTTGATCCGATTGACATCCCTAGTTATATATGATTTTGCGTACGTTATACATCACGGCCCCAAATAGATATCTCCCAAACTACAAACCATACAGCAGTGAAAAAATTAAAGTCCAGTAAAAAAAATTGATGATGTTTTGAACTACGGGAATACGTGTGACACCCTTGATTAATTATTCCTGTGATAATTTATTTCTCAATCCTCCATTATTAATTAAATTTTAAGTGATAATTAAAAAAATTAAATGCCCAATTATATAATTTTGCACGGACCCTTAATATTGATTTCTCTAAAAAAATAAAAAATAAAAAAATATTTTTTCGTTTTTCTTTTGAAAATTCTTTTTTCGTTTTCCGATTGTTTTGTCTTTATACTATCAATGAACATAAATAAAAAAATAAAATAAAATTCAAAATTTTGTAGACGAAAATTAGGAATATATTAAGCGAGTGGACAATATGCACTAAAACAGAAACGTTCAAATTAATTGCAATTATCAGCGCATCTCATTGGTTATATATATGCTTCGTGATATAGATATTTCCCACAAACTACAAACGAAACAGCGATGATAGACGCCGTCGTGACTCCGCCGGCGAAGAATCGGCCAGCGAGAAACAAACGCCGCGATATCCCACCGGATCTGCTAGAAGAAATACTCCTGCGTCTACCGATGAAATCACTGTTCCGCTTCTCCTCCGCTTCGAAATCATGGAACTCCATGATTCTCGGCTCTTGCTTCGTCAACAGATATCGTGGCCGTCAAATGATCGTCTTCAAACCGGAGATGGACGGCCACCTCCGAAATGCATCGGTATGTCCTCTCTCTTCGGTCTCCCCTAAGAACCCACTCCGCCGCGCCTTTCGAGGGGAGACCATATCTCGTCGCCTCGTGCGACGATCTCTGGTGCGTTCAAGTCAAGAACTCTTTGATTCTATGGAACCCTTCGTTCCCAACATTCCGGAAACTTCCGGAACCATGGTTTCCGCCATGGTCAAAGCTTCCGCCGTGGTCGGGTCCCTTCCGGTACGGATTAGGGTTCGATTCCGTTAACGACGACTACAAGATGCTGAAAATTTTCACCCACAAGGTACGTGGCGGTAGGGTTGAGACAGAGTTGTATTCTTTGAAAAGCAATTCGTGGAGAAAGATTCAACCTTTCCCAGAAAGAAAAATCAAGTCGAAATTCGGTTTGTTCGTGAGTGGAGTTCTTCATTGGCTAGTTGCAGGGTCGATGGGTAAATACGTAATTATCTATTTCGATTTGTCGACTGAGAAGTATGGGGGACTAGCTCTACCAAATATAGGTATAGATGGCGCCAACTACGATTTGGAAATGAGGGTTTTGAGGGGAATGTTGTGTTTGTGCGTAAATTATCGAGATGTAGCAAAATATGCAATGTGGGTGATTAAGGATTACGAGATTCGAAAATCATGGAGTAAAGAGGTAGAGATTAACTGGTGAAGTTCAGGCGGGGAATTGTTTGAGACCATTGGATTTCTATAATGATGATAGGAATCTTGTTACCGCAGTTATTAGTTCACTCAAGAAGGGAGAGGTATTCACGTACAAGAAGTTGGCTGGTAAAGAATCTCAAGTGGAGGTGATGAACGCCGGCGATACTATAAACGACAACGTTAATATATTCAATAGTTTAACCTACGTTGCAAAGCCTAGTGTTGCCGGATATCTTGCCGATTTTCGCCGCCGGAGTTATAGTGGCAGCAATTTTGATCATTAAGTTTTTTTTTTTTTTTTCTCTCTCTCGTTTTTCTTCTGGTTCTTCGTGAAGTATTATTTGCGGCGTCATCATAAATTAAAGAAGCTTGGATTTTTTGAAGTTATTCCTTCCTTTCTCGAGGATGTTTGTTGATGGATAGTTAACAAATGTATTTTGTAAATTACTACTACCTCTATCTCATATAATTAGTTTCTTTTACTTTATTGACTTTTTCGGCACGTGTTTCCACCGAAACCTAGTACGGATTTTAAAATATAATTTTGAAGTATTTTTTTTACGAGATACTATGAGAGTCATAGTATCCCGTACAAAAAAAAAAAAAAATTCAAAATTATATTTTAAAACCCGTACTAGATTTCGGTGGAAACGCGTACCGGAAAAGTCAATAAAACAAAAAAGAGACTAACTATATGGGATGGATGTAGTATTTCATATTTAGGGTTGTCAATCGGGCCAACCAGCTCGGTTTCAGGTCAGCCCTATAGAATTTTGGGTTATTCAGTTCGGGCCAAATTAACTGAATTTTTTCCGAGCTAGAAATTTTCGACCATAATCCTAAATCTTAGAGTCTCATGCCAAAAAATTGACGAAATATTAAAAATTGGCCAAAAAAAAATTATAGATTTTCATACTTCCTCTGTCTCAGAGATATTGACCAATTTCATTATTTTATACCTCACATATTAATAAAAAATGGCTCAATATCTCTGAGCCGGAGAAAGTATATAATATTCAAATTATGGTACGTTGTTTTTAGTTTAAGGCACACTTGGGTGAGCCAGACTCATTATGAGATTGGGTCATGGGGGCCACATTGGCGCTGTAACGTGGCCTTTGGGCATTTTATTATTTTGTTTTTTTTTTCCTTCACTATTTGGGGCCTTAATTATGAAGCTCGCTTTTCTTTTCTTTTTTTTTTACTCTTCTTTTTGTATGTTACACTTTGAATTCCGGGTCCATTTATTGGATTGCCCCAAAATGCGATTATTCACTCGTAAGGTGTCGAATAAATTTAGCCGTTGAAAATTACGATAATAAAAAATTGAAGATTTCGGAAATTTCAAAGATTAACACTTTTGTTCATATAGATTGACATTTTTACATAATACTCCCTCCATTTCGTCGAATATGTTACATTTGTTTTTGGTAATTCTGACACGCTTTTTCACGCTTCTTGATGATGAGTTTTTAAATAGATTTTGAAGATTTTTTTCTTTTTACGGGATACTCTGACAATCGTAGTATCACGTAAAAGAAAAAAATCTTCAAAAATCTGTTTTAAAACCCATCATCAAGAAGCGTGGAAAAGCGTGCCAGAATTGCCAAAAACAAATGTAGCCTATTCGACGAAATGGAGGTAGTAAATTACGATAATAAAAAATTGAAGATTTCGGAAATTTCAAAGATTAACACTTTTGTTCATATAGATTGACATTTTTTACATAATACTCCCTCTATTTCGTCGAATATGTTACATTTGTTTTTGGTAATTCTGACACGCTTTTTCACGCTTCTTGATGATGAGTTTTTAAATAGATTTTTGGAGATTTTTTTCTTTTACGGGATACTCTGACAATCGTAGTATCACGTAAAAGAAAAAAATCTTCAAAAATCTGTTTTAAAACCCATCATCAAGAAGCGTGGAAAAGCGTGCCAGAATTGCCAAAAACAAATGTAGCCTATTCGACGAAATGGAGGTAGTATACAATAAAAATAGTTATCTTACCACTTCAAGGTCGTGAATATGTTTTGTTCACTCGTAAGGTGTCGAATAAATTTAGCCATTGGAAAATTATGATAATAAAAAATTGACGATTTCGGGAATTCCAAAGATTGACACTTTTGTTCATATAGATTGTCACTTTTACGTAATATACGATGTTGGTCCTAGAAAGAGTTAATTGGTGTATAGGGGGAACACACCAATGTCCAACTGTTTTTGAATTTTAATACAAACTTTGACAAGTAATCTGGCTTAGCAAACTGGGTTAGAGTAAGTTCAGTTTATCCAGCTCAAACTGTAAACAGTTGAGCTTGCTAAACTGAACTGAGGTGCGGAAGTTGGTGGTCTAGGTTGGTAAACTCTTAGAAAATTCTTTTGGCTTAAACTACCAGTTTGACAAATGAATGCTTGTGTAGTATGCTGGTTAGTTTATAACAGATAGTAAGTAAAAGTATGAAGGAGATTAAGAGAGAGAGAGTTTGACACATGAGATTTTATTGTGGTTCGGAGATAACCCTCCTACGTCCACGTCAGATCTTACTTGATCTGAAATCCCTTACTTCAGATTTTCATTCTTTCTTCTTTATACTGGTTAAGAACCAACCTTGTGTTTTCTTCTAACTTTAAGAAAATACAACCACGAATTAGAGTCGTGACTCTTACAACTTTTCTTTACAAATATACGCAAACTAAAACTGCTAGACTGTTCTATCACAGAATTTATCTCAACTTTGTGGACGGAATTTACAAACGAGAACTTCTACTGAAATATCTAACTTTGAGCTTGTAGTAAATTTCTCTAAGTATAACTTGAATAGCAGTGAACGTTCAAGTATACAAGGACCAGAAATAGAACTCTCTAAAATGCTCAACACTTGGGAAATTATCTTGGTTTCGAGTGTTGAGTGGATGCTTTGATTTCTTGAGAATTCTGCAGCGTTTTGGCTTGAAAGAATGAATTTCCCGTAACGAATTCTGGTGTGGGAAGGAGTATTTATAGGCTCGATTTGAAATAGAGTCGTTGGATGTGTCAGATCCGTACACTGACACATTGTACTTTCTTCCCGTTGAGACATTCTAGTTTGCTTCCGAGGAGACAAGGACTAGACTAGATCACCTATGTAGGTAGGTAGAAGTAACCTCATCAGACTGGGGTCTTCAGCAATCTTCCTTCAATCTTTGAGCAATCTTGAACTCTTCAAGGCAAGTGCTGAACTCCTCTAAACTGGTTGATGTAAACTGCGATACGTTGAATAGTTTCGACTAAGAATTAAACACATGCTAAACTGACTATACAGAACAGTTTAGTCCTATCAACCTAAACTCTAAGAAAGAGTAGAAATCTATCTAAGTGTTGTCTCGATAAACATCATCAAAATTCAAATTGAGTAGGGTTCCCAACATACGATAAAAAGAATTATCTTATCGCTTCAAGGTCGGGAATATGCTTTGTTCACTCGTAAGGTGTCGAATAAATTTAGCCATTGAAATTACGATAATAAAATTTGACGATTTCAAGAATTTCAAAGATTAGCACTTTAGTTCATATAGATTGTCACTTTTGTTTATATAGATTGATACTTTTGTTCATATACATTGACACTTGAAGAGAATATATTATATTAAAGACTCCAACCATAAATTTAGAATTATATTATAATAAAGAGATTGAACAATTATATTATAATGAAGAGATTGAGCAATTATATTTAAAATAATAATAATAATAATAAAAAGGTTGAACAATTGGGCCAATTAAGATGTGGGAAGTCCAACAATGAAGTGGCCCGGTTTGAATTGTGGTAATATGTGGACCTATTGGGTTTTGGGGCCGTTGATTTCTGGGCATGTGGGTTGTGGATTGGAACGCAGGGTACGATGGCCGCACAAGTCTTTGTCTTATGTTCTTTTTGCTTTTTGCTTCATATTACCTCAATTCCACATATTAGGTTACGTTTCCTTTTTGGTCCGTCCTATATATTAGTCTACTTTCCTAAAATGACAAAAAATTTATGGCCACAATTAACTCTCTCTTCTTAGAATTAACTACAATCACAAATCCTACATTGCATTGGCTATTGTGCCAAAAGCAATGTAGCCTAATACATGGGATGGAGGTAGTAATAACTAGTACCGTGTAAAATTTAATAGTGGTATTAGTAGGGATGTCAATTTAGCCCGAAACCCGCGGGTTGGCCCGAGTAACCCGAGCTAAAAGCGGGTTAGGGTTGAATATTTCTAACCCGAAAAAAATTTCAACCCAAATGGCCCGAACCGAAGAGCCCGAAACCCGATAGGGCTAGCCCGGCAGCTTGGCGGGTTGGCCCGATGACCTGAAGTTTTTATTAATTAAGTGTTGATTTTTATTACTTTGTTTCAAATATTAAAATTTATGTCTTGATTCAAATATTTGTGAAAAATATTACAATTTTCTATGCTAAATTGTACTCATCATAATATTTTCTCTATTTTGTATTTCACCACATAATAAAAAAATGATTAATATAATCATTAAAAGAAAAATATCTTCACATCTCATTGAGCTACTTATTATATTATGCAAGTTGGATTAACATAATACAAAATAAAGTGACTTAGATGGTATAACATGAATTATTTATTTTTATAAAATTATGATTATAAAAAAAAACGTCAACTTCTTGCCCGACGGGCTAGCCCGAGCTCCGAAGTTTAGGGTTAGGGTTGAAAATTTCTAGCCCGAAAAAACTCAACCCGATTCAACCCGAACCGAACAACCCGAAACCCGAAAGGGCTGACCCGAACCCGCTCGGGTTGGCCCGATTGACATCCCTAGGTATTAGGGTGAAATACCCAACCTCCCATAAGAAACACAAAAAGTACCCACTCTTTTAATTTTGTATCTCAAATACCCAATCTTTCATTTTTTATCTAGTTTACCCCAACCACCCCAAATTAAGCAAAATTTGAATTCACAATCCCAATCTCAATTTCTATTCCCCAATTTATATTATCGTTTCTCTCTATCCTCTCTCTCTTCTCTCTTCCTCTCCCCCTCCATGAACCAGATGCGGCGGCGGTCGACGGTCGGCAGCGTGTTCGCTCTCCCTCTCACCCCCTCTATCTCCTCCATCTCGTCTCCACACTTTTCATGGCGTTGCAGCCAGGGGCGGACCCAGGATAAAATTACCGAGGGGGCTAGTCTATAGAAAAAAAATTCTTCAACGTGAAATGAACATAAATTTTTGACGAAACATACACTAATACATAGAAATTTCGTCGACCACCGTGGGGGCTTCAGCCTGCGCTTGCCCCCACGTAGGTCCGCCCCTGAGCCATTGCAGCACTCTTTCGATGGAGTTATTGAGTTCAAGTACTCTGCGCACAGTAGCAGCTTCAAAGCACAGTCCGCCCCCTGCCCTTCAGCCACTCTGCCGCCGCCAGCCAGCAGCACCAGCGCCACCGTCATGACCGCGATCGTGGAGGAAGAAGATATCGCCATTTTTGAATTGCGGTAGGTCGGCTATGAATTTCTTTTTGATGGATTGGAGGGTGGGGTCGTTGAGATTTGGAGGAGGTGTTTTTATATTTATTTTGGAGCTTACTTCAAATTGTGCTAGTAATTAACTTTTGCCTATATTTTGATGTGCTTGATAATTTTTTTCCTCAGTGGATGGTGGATGGTACTGTTTGTTCATTGAATGCATTTGAAACACAATTCTGTATTCATTTTATCACAAATTTGGTAGGATTAGTGATGCTATTGATATGATCATCATTTGAGTTGCGGTGTTGGATGAGAAAAGACATATCTACTGACTTTGAAATGGTGTATGCTATAGCTACTGATATTGAAAATTTTTCAATGCTATTGTAGATAGATAGAATAATTTTTAAGATTGATTCATGGGCAATTAGACCCTTCACGATGCAGATTTGCTTGAAGCTATTATGACTAATTGCGCCTAATTTCTTATTCTGATTAGTTTTGGCATTTGATTAGTTCGTTCTTCATCAATTTTTTACTTTTCTATTCTTTTGCCTTTTTCCAAATGAATATGCTTGCTGTGAACTATGAAGCACTTATTTTGATCCTGATGAATTATGAAATTATTACCCTATCTTTGGATACGATTATAGGTAATCGATACAAATTGAACAATATGTGTACCGATAATCATAGGTAATCGGTACAAATTGAACAATAGTCGTACCGTTAGAAATATAAAATTTTCTTGTTGTTAAGATATGTGAAGGGTTTTGGTGCTATATGTTTGTTTTCCAGTTGCTCTTGAACCACCTTTGTGTATTTTGAGCTTCTTATTCTCTCTAGAGTGAATTTAATGCTATTGTTGTTCCTGAATTTGTACTACATTATAGGTAATCGGTACGAATTGATCGATATTCGTACCGATAATCATAGTTAACGTTACGAATTGAATAATATTTGTACCGATAGAAATACATAAATTTCTTGTTGTTGAGATATGTGAAGGGTTTTGCTGTTATATGTTTGTTTTCATGTTGCACTTTGAACTATATTTGTGTATTTTGAGCTTCATGTTATCTCTAGAGTAGATTTAATGTTATTGATATTCCTGAATCCGGAGTACACTATAGGTAATCGGTACGAATTGAACAATATCCGTACCGATAATCATAGGTAATCGGTACGAATTGAACAATATTCGTACCGATAGAAATATAAAAATTTCTTATTGTTGAGATATGTGAAGGGTTTTGCTGCTATATGTTTGTTTTCCAATTCATCTTGAATTCGTACTATAGTATAGGTAATCAGTACGAATTGAACAAGTACCGATAATCATCAGTAATCGATACGAATTGATTCAAATTTGTACCAATAACTTTATATTTAGTTGTGTGATTCATAATGTTTGTGCTATTGATAGGTACGAATATTCGTATTTGTACTTATTCGTACCACAATTTGTATTTGTACTTGTTCATACTTGACACTTTGTACCTCGTATTACTTCCCTATTCATAAAAAATAAAACTAACTGAAAAAAAAAATGAAAAAAGACTGAAAAAACGAAAAAAGATTGAAAAAATAAAAAATAAAATAAAAAATAAAAAAAGGTGGAAAAAGACTGAAAATAATGAAACAAGGGAAAAAAAAAGGAAAAAAAGGATGGAAAAAAAAACAAAAAAAAAGATGGGAAAAAACAAAAAATAAAATAAAAATAAAAAATAAGTTGAAAAAAGGCTAGAAATAATGGAAAAAAAGGAAAAGAAAAGGAAAAAAAAGGCTGAAAATAAAACAAAAATTAAAAAATAAAAATAGGAAAAAGAAAATCAAAAAAAGTGGCTGAAAAAAATGAAAAAAAAATATTAAAAAAAAGGAAAAGGAAAAAAAGAAAAAAAATGAAAAAATTCAAAAATAGAAAAAAAAAAAAAAAAAAAAAACTGAACAAAGAAATTGAAAAATAATGAAAAAAACAATAACAAAAAAAGAAAGGAAAGGGAAAAAAACAACAAAAAAGAAGAGAGAAATGGAAAGAGGGGTGCTCCATTTGCATAAAAGACAAAAGGAGGGGTAAAGTTGTCCAATTTTGAAAAAATTGGGTAGAAGTATTGTAAATTAAAAGAATTGGGTAGAAATATAGTTTCTTATACGAGGTAGGGTAGTTGGTGGTTTGCCCCAATTTAATACTAAGGTGTGTTTACTTTTGAGGATAAAGTGGTATAAGGAGGTATAAAGTGGTATAAAAAAATTTATACTACTTTATATCTCGTTTATTTTGAAATATAAAAAATCCGATTAGGTGATCGCAAAGCTTGGGTAGCCTGTTATCTCTCGATATCCTTTACGATGGTATACTATAATTTTATACCACGATTATATTATTATTATTATTATTATTATTATTATTATTATTATTATTATTATTATTATTTACTTATTATTATTTTTTTATTACTATTATTTTTTGGTTTTATTATTATTATTATTATTATTATTATTATTTTTGTTTTTGTTTTTATTATTATTAGTAGTAAATAGTTCCACCACAGCATCATTAAATTCCACCATGGACTCCTCCGTCGACGCGCCGCCGCAGCAGGCGAAGAGAGCAACCAAAAGCCGATACGTACCACCAGAAATCATTAAGGAAATTCAATGTAATCTCCGCTGATAGAATATGGCCTAGCACCTAGGCCCAAAGCATCAGACCCAATATAATTGGGCCCCGACAGATAAGCTCGGCCCAACTGAAGATAAGAGACTCCATCACCAAGGCAACCAAGACTCCTACATCGACTACAACTCAAGCTCTAAGAGAGATATAGAAGTCGGTGTTTATCCATAAAGGAGGAGATCAAGCCAAAAAGTCCAAATATGAGAAGAATTCGTATTATAGTCGAACTCCATGTAATTATCTATAAATAGGGGCTTAGAATAGATTGAGAGGAGATAACAATCTTGTAATCAATACTCATACTAGCAATAAAGATCCATACTCTTTTGTTCCGTGGACATAGATCTATTCCGGTAGATCGAACCACGTAAATCCTTCGTGTCCTTTTATTTTCGTGTTAATTCCTTGTCTACGTGCATTAATCACCCTTGGAAAATAAGATCGATCACTGGCGTCGTCTGTGAAAAACTAAAAATTTGTGAATTCCGATCTAAGTTTTCTAGGTAAACGATAGCCATGACGAGACCAACATGATCAACCGCCGCTGCCAACAAGGAAAAGGAGACTAAACAAACCGGACAAGATCAGGCAGTAAATCCTCCAGTCCGGGAAACAGAAATCCCCGAAGCAGAGGCAAGCCAAGTGCAAGATCAGAATCTTGTAGCGAACAAACGACCCGGGAAGGAACATGTGAGAGACCAAACCCCAGATGGCCACGTTGATCATATTCCGTTGGACAAGTTCGGCAACCCGATCCGCCGTGATAGAGAAGGTCGCGACAGCAGCAAGGAAGATGACTGTGCCAACTCCCAGCAAGAATTTAACGACGCTGTAAAAGCATATCTGGCGAACAATCAGCAAGATTTCCTAAACTTCGTCGAGCAGCAGAAAGCTCATAGCCGAGGAGGAGAGCACAAAGCTGTGTCCGGATCGAGGCACCGGCAAAAGTCCCCAAGCATCAGGATCCTAGACGCACGGGACGCCGGGATTCCTCCTAGGTGATTTGCTGATGATCGCCAAGGGAACTATAATCGCGTCTCACCTCGGCATGACGCAATCTCACCTCGTCGCTACGCTGACTCACCTCGGCGCGACGAGGACAATTACCGAGGCAGGAGATTCGACGTTTATGGGAGGATCTCTACTCCTTTCACTAACCGGATACTCTACACACCTCTCCCTTCTTCATACAAGGTGCCACCGGTGAAGTCGTACAACGGATTATGTGACCCGCAGAACCTCATTTCCCAATTTCAATACAACATGCTCAATCAAGGGCTCAACGACGATATATATGTGCAAAGTGTTCCCGGAGCTTTTGGTTGATAATGCTTGCATGCGGTTCGATAACCTACCACCTCGGAGTATCAACTCCTATGACGAGCTGATGCTGGCCTTCGAGCGGAGATTTTTCCAAAAGGCCGAGCCCAAAACCACTGCGGCACACCTACTCACCATAAGGCAAGGGCGAGGCGAGACTATCAGTGACTTTATGACCAGATTCAATAAAGAAAGTCTAAAGTCGATCGTCTAACTGATGAGGTCCTTATCTCGGCCTTTCAGAACGCTATCCAGTCGGGCGCACTATACAGGGAGCTCGTAAGGAACGAGCCTCGTACTGCGAGGCAATTATGGAATATAGCTGATCAGTTCGCTAAAGCTGACGAAACCAACCGGCGCAAGCGCGAAGCTGACAAGGCCGAACCATCGGATCGGAAGAAGGAAGATTGCAATGACCGAGGCCAAGGTCGACGAAGTGCCCTCGACAGACTCCAGCGGGCACTAATTGAATCCAGGCTTGGACCTCGACAGAGCCAGAAAAAGAGCCAGTTCACCCCACTAAAGAAGCCGAGGATAGAAATCTACGAGCTGCACACCAACATGTTCGAGAAGCCTCAGCCCATGTCACGAGGAGGAGCGAAGCGTCGATCCAAGAATAAATATTGCCGATTCCATGAGGATTACGGCCACGATACGGAGGACTGCAGAAACCTAGCTGCAGATATAGAGCACTTGGTGCGTGACGGTACTCTCAAGAGATACCAAAGTCACAGCCAATACGAAGCCCGACCTCAAGGCAAGGGAAAGCGCAAGAACAGGGGGGAATAACTGTAGCCCCCATGTGGACAAAAGGCCAAAGCACGGCGATGAGGACGAAGACGAGGACCAACCTCAGTTTGACGGAATCATCACAGGTATCACGGGGCTCCCTCAAGGAGCAACGAGGTCATCACTCAAGGCCGAGGCCCGAAGTCCCCAAACTGACGAACCTTCACAAAAAAGGCTCAAAAAGGACGAGGCCATTACGTTATCTAAGAAAGATCCGGTGCCGTCGATCATACCTCACCAAGACGCCATTGTGATCGAAGCCGTGGTGGCCAACAAGCTTGTTCAATGAGTATTCATCGACAGTGGAGCCTCGGTGAGCTTACTCTTCAAGGATTACTTCGAGAAGCTAGGGGTCGAAGAGGCACGTCTCATGCCGGCGCCGATCTCCATAAAAAGCTTTGTCCAGCAAGAGACGCAAACAGAGGGGATCATTCAACTCCCCGTTACAGTGGGGAAGCATCCATTGTCCTCCACCAAAGTGATAAACTTCTTCGTCATGAAGGTCAGCTCTCCCTACAACATCATCCTAGGAAGAGATTGGTTGGTGGCGGTGAAAGCAATCTGCTCGGCATACCACTTAACGATGAAAATCCCAAGAGGGGCGGGGTGATCGTAATTCGGGGGGATCAGAAGTGAGCTACAGAATGCATGCAAGTTGCCTTACGAGGTGTATGAACACCTCAGCATCCGCAAGCATAACAACCATAAAAACCCGAGGAGTTGGAGCTGGAGAAGGCATATGTATTTGACGAGCCAATAGAAGACGTCACACTATTCGAAGACGACCCGTCTATGGTCATTAAAGTAGGTTTTGCTGGCGAAGCCAAACTCCGAAAGCAGATCGTCCAACTTTTTCGGGAATATAGAGATGTCTTTGCTTGGTCACCACTTGACATGACCGGGGTGGCACCAAGTATCATCACACACCGGCTAAACATTGACCCGGGAGTAAAACCAGTTCGACAAAAGCAGCGAGTGTTCGCAGTAGAGCGGAACCAAGTCATCTATGACGAGGTGCATCAACTCTTGAAGGCGCAGATACTCTTCGAGGTTAAATATCCGACGTGGATAGCAAATCCGGTGATGGTCAAAAAGCAAGGAGGAGGGTGGCGGATGTGTATCGACTACACCGATCTCAACAAACACTGCCCTAAAGATTGCTACCCCCCTCCCCAACATCGACAAAAAAGTCGAAGCTCTCGTTGGCCATAAAGTCTTCAGCTTCTTAGATCTATACAAAGGGTACCACCAAGTCCTCATGAGTGACGAGGACGCACTGAAGACAGCCTTCATTACGGACTTCGGTGTTTATGCGTACAAGAAGATGTCTTTCGGACTCAAGAATGCCGGAGCAACTTATCAAAGGATAGTCGACAAAATATTCGAGCCTCACGTCGGCAAAATTATCAAAGTATATGTAGACGACATTGTCGTCAAAAGCAAGGAACCGGTTACTTGTGTCAACAACCTCAAGATCGTCTTCGGCCTCCTCCGCGAAGTAAACCTGAAGTTAAACCCCGAGAAGTGTACCTTCATGGTCCGATCAGGAAAATTTCTGGGGTGCTGGGTTTCTCAAGAAGGGTTGAAAGCCAATCCATCCAAAGTCCGAGCCGTCCAAGAAATGAAGGTGCCAAAAACCATTCATGATCTGCACAAATTGACGGGCTGCTTGGCCGCGCTAAGTTGTTTCTTGTCTAAAGCCGCCGAAAAGCAGCTCCCTTTCTTCAAGATTTTGAAAAAGGCGCCAGATTTCGAGTGGAAAGACGAACACAGGTCGGCATTTGAGGAGCTCAAGAAGTACCTTACGAAATTCCCGACTGTATCCGTTCTAAATGAGGGAGAAGTCCTTTCCCTATACCTCGCAGCCTCGGACGAGGCCATAAGCGTGGTGCTAGTTCGGGAGGAAGGGCGGGCATCATCAGCTGCCTGTTTACTTCATCAGCTGAGCACTGAAAGGGCCGGAGATGAGGTACCAACCACTTGAGAAAGTTGCGCTCGCATTGGTAAATACTGCAAGGAGATTGTGACCTTACTTTCATGCGCACCCCATACAAGTCCTGACCGACCTGCCACTTCGACAAGTGCTGACCAAACCAAAAGCGTCGAGAAGGATTGCAAAGTGTACAGTCGAGCTCGGCGAGTACACCATCTCTTTTTGCCCACGTCAAGCCATCAAAGGTTAAGCCTTAGCGGATTTTCTAGTGGAGACAAAATTTACAGAAGTGCCAAAGTCGACCGAATCCTCCCCAAACAAAACCGATGCCGAAGCTCTGAGTGAACCACCAAAAGATTGTTGGAAAGTCTACGTGGACGGGGCTTCGGGACATTCGGGAAGCAGAACAGGTGTCATACTCCTAAGCCTAGAAGGACAAGAGACCACTTATGCACTTCGGTTCGACTTCCCAACAACAAATAATGAGGTGGAGTACGAATCTCTAATCGCCGGACTTCGTCTAGCTCAGGCCCTCCAAATACGAGTTGTTCAAGTCCACAGCGACTCTCAAGTCACAGTGAGCCATATGCTAGGAAAGTACGAGGCTAAAGGTGAAAGGATGAAAAAGTACCTCCACAAAGCCAAGAGTTTGCAACAAGGCTTCTTATATTTTGAGTTGGTTCGAATTCCAAGGGGGGAAAACAACCGAGCCGGTGCTTTAAGCAAATTAGCATCATCATCTACAAGCTCTCCGTGGAAGAATTCAAGTGCCGAAGCATAGATGAAGCCGAGGTCAACCTAGTAATTGAGGACGAGCCGAACTGGATGACCCCCTTTCGAGCATATTTGGAGAAGGGCGAACTACCCAGTGATAAGCTCGAAGCTAGGAAGATCTTAAGCAAGTCTCCGAAGTACACTCTAGAGCAAGGAGTGCTGTACAGAAGATCTTATCTTCAGCCTCTCCTAAGATGTATTGGGGCCGAACCAAGCGGACTACGCATTGCGAGAAGTGCATGAAGGATCGTGCGGAAGTCACATAGGAGCTCGAGCATTGTCAAAGAAAGTAATGAGATGGGGATACTACTGGCCCAGAATGTTCCAAGATGCAGTTGACCTCGTGAAGAAGTGCCCGAAATGCCAAGTTCATGGGACAATGCCAAGGCTACCCCAGACCGACCTCACAAGCATGCAAAGCCCTTGGCCGTTCATGCAATGGGGGATAGACATCGTCGGTCCATTAGACAAAGCTCCCGGACAGCTCCAGTTCCTCATCGTAGCCATCGACTATTTCACTAAGTGGGTCGAGGCTGAACCCTTGGCAAAGATCACGAGCAAGAATGCCCTCAACTTCGTCTGGAAGAATGTGGTTTGCTGTTTCAGTGTACCTCACATCCTAGTCTTGGATAATGGGACACAGTTCACAGACATGACATTCAGGGAATGGTGTGAAGGGCTTCATATTCAACAGAAGTTCACTTCGGTAGCTCATCCTCAAGCAAATGGCCAAACCGAAGTCACCAACCGGATGATCATCAAGGGACTCAAGACTCGTCTAGATAAAGCCAAAGGAGATTGGGCAGCGAACTTACCAAACAACTCCCCGGACCTCGAACGGTGAAACGCCCTACAGTTTGATGTACGGAACCGAAAACAGTGATTCCGGTAGAGATAGGTCTGCCGAGCCCCCACACTATCAACTTTTCAGCCGAAGACAATGAAGAAGGTCTCCGAACCAATCTGGATTTGTTAGAGGAGAAGCGAGAGCTCGCCTACATAAGGGAAGCCAAGTACAAGCAGCAAGTAGCTCAGTACTACAACTAGAGAGTCAAGTACCAGCAATTCCAAGTAGGAGACCTCGTCCTTCGAAATAACGAAGTCAGCAAGACTGTAAAGCTCGGCAAGCTAGAAGCCACATGGGAAGGACCGTACCGAATTGAAGAAGTCCTCGGCAAAGGGTCGTACAAGCTCGCCCACTTATCTGGTGAGCCAATACCCCGTACATCGCACATTACTCATTTAAAGAGATACTTTACATAAGTGGCTGAGAGTAATGTTTAAGTCCATTTAGTTTGTCGTTGCGAGTCAGGTCATTTTATGATTTTTATTCTCTTTCGAACTTCAGTTTTTCTATTAATAAATTCTTTATTTCTCCTTTAATTTACTTGGTCTTACATATCTCATTTTGCATTTATGAATATTACTAGTCCACTTATGCATATTATCTCGCCCTTTTACTCTAAAACCCTAACGAGGGTAACTTAATATCCTTTTAAGGATAAATAAACTCCATAACCGGAGTAACATCCAAACGCGCATAAGGGGACCACCCCTATCGATAAACTCGACAAATAAGGAACCTTAAAACCCTAACCTCATCTTATGACGAGGAAGGGTTACTTAAAACCTACGGGTTATCAAAAGCCAAACTTCGTCTTATGACGAAGTAAGCTATCAAAAGCCAAACTTCGTCTTATGACGAAGTAAGCTATCAAAGCCAAACTTCGTCTTATGGGGGAAGTAAGCTATCTAAAGCCAAACTTCGTCTTATGGGGGAAGTAAGCTATCCAAAGCCAAACTTCGTCTTATGACGAAGTAAGCTATCTAAAGCCCAACTTCGTCTTATGACGAAGAGAGCTATCTAAAGCCCAACTTCGTCTTATGACGAAGAGAGCTATCTAAAGCCGAACTTCGTCTCACGACGAAGAGAGCTATCTAAAGCCAAACTTCGCTTCACGACGAAGAAGAGCCTCCGAATGCTTAACCTCGTCTTATGACAAGGACGAGCCATGCAAAGCCTGTCTTCGTTTAAAATAAGGGAAATTACCTAAGTTAAAAATGGGGATGAAAGCTTAAGCACCAGAAGTACGTAAAATTCCATTTTATTTCATATAAAAAGGAATAGTACAAGGATTACATTAAGGTGATGAAGGACCAGAGCCCGAAGGCCTACTACAATTAAGCTAATTATTATAAAAATTCCCATCGAGATTGAAATTCAAAACAGCATCCAAGTTGAATCTACCCCGACCTCGGCTTCGGCCATTGGAAACTGATCTGCTCCGTCCTCCCGAAGCTCCTTGGCCACGGCCTCGGCTAGTAGAGGTCTTTTGACCTCAGCCGCGGTTAGAAGCCTTCAGCCGATCTGAAGTTGAGCCAAAACTGGGATCGGCCGAACTTGAAAGATTGCCTTCCAAGAACTCCCGAGAAGCCTGATCGAGAAGCCTCAAGTTAGAACCGCGGCTCACTGGAGTCGAAGGCCGGCTTTCTGACAAGATACGTTTCCTCAGCTTCGGATTACGAGCCAGAACTGTTTTATAAGAGCTCGCCACTTGAATGAGCTCGTCCAAATGATTTTGAACCTGCCAGGAGTTATCCCCGTATTCCTTTCTGTAGTCCCGGCACCGAGCCCTGATCTCCCTGACTTTAGCACTAGTTCCAGAAATGGTAACTCCCCTATTTCAGCGAATAATGGCCTCATACTCAGCATGCTCTTCAGCTATTGATTCGGCCTCTTTAACTTCGCCTTCAGCAATTTCAAGCTTCTCTTCAAGCTCCAGAAACCGAGCTTGCAGCTCGTCATACTTCTCCTGGGCCGCGACAAGCTTAACTTTGGCTTCGGTCTGAACATGTTTGGCCCGAGAGCCCGAGTCAGTTGGGATACTTGGGCAACCAATGGAGATGCATCAAAAAGTTGGGGAGAAGAAGAGTACAAAGGCAAATGAAAGAAATTTTAATTAAACTTGGAATTTCATTAAAGCCACTTCGGCTAAAAGAAAGCGCCATCCTAGTGACGACGTAATACAAGGATCTAAAAAAAAATAAAAAATAAATTACAAGGGAGTGATCAACTGACCACTCCGGCGTTCTCCTCCTCTTGAAGAGGTGTCTCATCATTCGGCGAAGTAGCTTCGGTGGCAACCCCCGCGCCGACCCCAATCTCGGCCTCCTCTCCTCGCTGCTCAGCATTTTCAGCCTCGAGCTCTGCAACATTGTCGAGGCTGGCGATTAATGCCTCCAAGTCGGCATCCCTGTCGACCGGATAGTCTCGCACAACTTCGGCCGTCAGGACGTCGGATGGCAAGGCCAGGCTATCCAGAAGAGGGACGACCTTCGTATTCTCCAGCAGGGCCCCGGCGTAAGCACGGTACACAGCACATCCGACATCGCCTGATACCCATACTTAGACTTATCCAAGTCCGGGTAGTCAGCGGCAATGTAGTCGATGGTGTCGGCAGTAATGTGAGCGTTCAACACCGTAGCTACCTGCCCGGCCAGTTCCGAGAACATCTCGGACCGGAACAGCCTCTCCGTGTATGCACAAAGCAGAGGCCCTTGCCCAGCCACCACTTCGGCCTCCCAAAGCTTCGCTGCCTCTAGTTCGGCCTTCAACGAAGCCGACTCCAACTTAGCTGCTTCAGCTGCAGCTCGAGCCTCACAGCCTCCTTTGCCGAGGCAACCTTCACCTCGGTCACAACAGCAGCCAGCCGGTTGGCGAGACTGACCTTCTCGTTCTCCAACTCCCGAAGGAAACTAGACAAGTCCGAAGCCTCCTTCATCAGCACCTCCGCGAGGCTAGTGAATTTAGCGGCTATAACCTCGGCGCCCTACAAAAACCCTAAAAGTATTATTATACAGAAGGAAGAAATACATCAAGGCTCTCAGCTAGCTATCATACCTCGGGAAACGCCCGACGCCGATTTACCAGTTCTCCAACTGGCTGATCCAATAACTCAGCGGAAGGTCGGCCAGTCACCAGGGCACTTCCACCCTCGAGCGATGTGACCTCAGCTATTCTTGGCCCTTTTGGCTGACGTACAAGGGGTTTCTCCAGAGGTGATCCCATTGACGATGAGCCCGGACCGCTTTCAGTTCGGCCCGACAAAGCCTCGAACATAGCCTTCTTGGTGATAGAAGGCTCCACTGATCTCGGCCTCTTCAAATTCTTCAGCAGCTTCATTGCAGTTCGAACACAAATACACTTAATAAATTGTTCAAAAAAGAAAGAAAAAAAGAAGAGGATGCCGAAGTGGGGCCTCACCCTTCCTTGGCTCTTCCATGGAGGCTGGATCATAAGGGCTCAGCCCCGCCCTTGCAAGGTCAGCTTCGGGAAATTCTCCCTTAACCAGACCCTTCATTAGTTCTTCAAGGTCACCGAATTTCTCTTCGGTGCCTTGATCCCCCAATTTCCCCATCTTCTAAACGAACTGTGGGACCTCACCCAACCGGCAAAAGAAGAACTTCGATTGCCAGTTCGCGATCTTTGACTTCGTCTTGACTTTAAAGCCAAGACGAGGTGTCAAGTAAAACCAGCCTCCACTAGACTTAAGCTGGTAAAACCTAAAAATGAGTCCTAGAGTAAGACCGAACCCGTGACGGCTAGCTACTACGCCAAGGCCCGTCAATTGCCTAAACGAGTTCGGCATAATCTGGGCTAGAGGAATGCCGAATTTCTGTAAAAGCTCAGCATAAACAGGCGGCAGAGGAAGATGAAGACCGTGGTGTAAACAGTCTTCATAAATAGTGACAAACCCATTCGGAGGCTCCAAAGCCCTATCCTCCGACCGGGGAACTACGAGTTCAATTACATCGAGAAATAAATAATTTTTCGCAAGTAGTTGAATTGCAGAAATATCAAGGGTTGAGGCAAACTCAGAAACCCCACCACCCGATTCTAAAGGAGGGGGGAAAATTACTCTACGTCTAGACGGAATCAAGGACTTTACGGTATATACATCTATTTCTACAGGACCGCCCTGGCAAGATGGCGCCGGCGGCGACATTGACCCATCACGGTTTTCACCGGAGTACCCTTGACTAGTTTGTGAAGAGGAAGCCATAGGAGTAACTTACTTGTGTAGGAGACAGTGGGAACGGAAAACTTCTACGACAACTTCGGCGATTTTGACGGACGGCGGAAAGCAAAATGTGCAGCAGCAAAAATCCCGGCAGAAGAAATTCTTCTTTTTTTACAAAGAAATATTTAAATTTCGGGGGAAAGTGAGAAGAAATGGCGTATGAAGGAAGTTTTTTCAACTTTCCGCCTCTTCCGCTCCCCACGTCGCTAGTCGTGCCCTACTTTATCGGGACCCAAACGGCGCATTAATTAAAGTAACTGACACTCCATGTTCGTCCTCGGCAACTACTTCTCCGATCTCATCTTAACGAGGCGGGTACAAACTCGACTTCGTCAAATTTATTTTTTGACGGGGCAACTACTTCTCCGCCCTCGTCTTAACGAGGCGGTACGAACTTGACTTCGTCGAACTTATTTTTCGACAAGGCAAGACACTTTTATCTAACCTCGTCTTAACGAGGCGGTACGAACTTGACTTCGTCGAACTTATTTTTCGACGGGGAAAGACACTTTTATCTAACTTCGTCTTAATGAGGCGGTACGTGATTGACTTCGTCAATTCTATTTTTGCCTTCCTACCTCAGCTATTTCCCCTAAATCACACCCTCGCTTCTACATCTTTTTTCGGGGGGGGGGGGGATGTGATAGGATATGGCCCAACACCTAGGCCCAAAGCATCAGGCCCAATATAATTGGGCCCCGACAGTTAAGCTCGGCCCAACAGAAGATAAAAGAGTCCATCACCAAGGCAACCAAGACTCCTACATCGACTACAACTCAAGCTCTAAGAGAGATATAGAAGCTCGGTGTTTATCCATAAAGGAGGAGATCAAGCCAAAGAGTCCAAATAGGAGAAGAATTCGTATTATAGTTGAACTCCATGTAATTATCTATAAATAGGGGCTTAGAATAGATTGAGAGGAGAGAATAATCTTGTAATCAATACTCATACTAGCAATAAAGATCCATACTCTTTTGTTCCGTGGACATAGATCTATTCCGGTAGATCGAACCACGTAAATCCTTCGTGTCCTTTTATTTTCGTGTTAATTCCTTGTCTACGTGAATTAATCACCCTTGGAAAATAAGATCGATCATCCGCGTAAAACCCTTGCTCTGCTTCTCCTCCGTTTCAAGTTCATGGATTTTGATGATATCCGGACCACACTTCGTCAATAAACATCGCAGCCGCGCCGCCGCCCTCTGCACCGAAAGAATAGTGTTAAATCACTTTCTCTATTACCGCCAACCTTCCTCTTTCCCAATCTCCGCCGTATCGCCGGAATGTTCGAAAGCGGATTCCAACGCCGCCGCAGCCCTCGTCTTCCCTTTCAGAGATACCATATCCATCAAGGCCTTCTGCGACGAGATGTGGTGCTTAGAAGATTTGTACGACAAATCGCTCCTTCTCTTGTGGAACCCTTCGACGAGAGAATACATGTTTCTCCCGCGAACTAATTATTTTGTCAATTGACGGCGGCGATACAAATACGTATACCGATGAGGGCACGACGCCGTCGACGATGGCTATAAGATCATGAAAGTAGGTTTGGAAGGATGCAAACCCACTGCTGCGCAGCTGTACTCGTTGAGAAGCAATTCTTGGAAGGAGATCGAGCCTTTTAATTAAGGGATATATTTCTCTTCGATGCGGCACGATGGCTTTGTTTCTGGGCGGAGCATTTCACTGGTTGTGTTCGGACAATCGTTTCCCACGTGTCATCGTCTCATTCCATCTTTCGACCGAGGGGTACCGACAGCTGGCGCTGCCGGAGTTTGACAAATTCAACTGCGCTGCAGGTATGAAAATGACTGTTTTGAAGGGGAGGTTGTGTTTTTGTTTGAATTACGACTCTTGGAGAGGTAGATCTGTGCTGTGGGAAATAGAGGATTATGGTGTTGAGGAATCATGGACACGAAGAAGCTCGACATGGCGACTGACAATGCTATAGTGACACCCTTTTATCTGATCGACGATGGCCGCTTTTTAATTGGTTTATTTAGTTTAGGGAAGAAGGGAAGTTGGTTCTGGCTTATATACAAAGTGAAAGTGGAGTAGGAGAAAAACAAGAAAAAGAAAAATTGGTGTTCTTGTCTAAGGAGGAGGAAGAAACTCAGTTGGGGAAATATATGCGGTGCTATATTAATTTCTTTAGAATATCACACTCTTTTGTCCATGTTGAATCTCTTGTTTCGCCGGTTCGGTTATGTGGTCCCCGCCGAAGCTCCGCCTCCGGTTGAAACTCTTGTAGCCTAGTTCTTTTTTCTTTTCTTTTTTTATGAATTTAAACTGATGATGATATAAATGATATAATTATAATGCTTGATCCATTTGTTAACAACTTAACAAGTAAGTATTTGAAATTTTTGCTACGCTGGAAATTTCGAATGATATGAATAGAACAATGAAGAAATTGCTTATGAATATACAAGTCGTCGTCGAATGCGTAACATATTATCACAATTAATTGCTTATTACACAAAATCAAACAAACAAAAAGAGAGTAGCATATTTGCTCCATGTCTTAAACAAAATTTTTCTTTCTCAAAAACAAGTATGTAGTATTTGGTAACAAATAGTAGTTGGCAAGAAACTCGATCAAGGAAGACGAGGAAACATGGAGAAGTCGGGCTTCCTACGCTGCAAGTAAGCATTCTTCCCCTCCGTTCCTTCATCAGTTCCGTAGAACAGCAGAGTCGCATCTCCTCCGATTTGCTGAAAGTCCAAAGCAACACAAGAGAATCAGATCACTACACATTTCCTAAATACTTATAAAGTAAAATAAAACACGAGACGAAATAGTCTAAAATTCGTAGAAGAAGTACCTGATGTCCAGAATGACCATCATCAACAGCATTGAGGGCAGATTTGGCAACACGAATCGCCATAGGACTGTTGCTCAGGATCTCCCTACACCACTTAACTGTCTCCTCTTCCAATTTTTCCAGCTGCAGTAAAACAGTAATTAAATTAATTTCAACCCATTGGTACTAAACAAAATTACCAATATATATAAAGATGTTGACAACTTACCGGAACGACGACGTTTACGAGCCCCATTTTGTCGGCTTCAGCAGCAGTATAAAATCTGGCCAAAAACCACATCTCGCGCGCTCGTTTGGGTCCAACCTGTGGTTCGAATTGTACGTACGGTTAGGCGTTTTCACTAACTGCCGAGGGAAAAAGGGCGGGAAGAAATATTGAAACTGTGTAGAAGGTTCTAGAATTACCAGGCGATCCATGATGGAAGCTCCATAACCAGCATCGACGCTTCCAACCTTGGGCCCAGTTTGGCCAAAAACGGCATTCTCTGCTGCAATCGTGAGATCGCACACCATGTGAAGCACGTGTCCACCCCCAACTGCGTACCCTGCAACCATCGCAATCACTGGTTTCGGAAGACGACGGATTTGGACCTGCATTCATAATCATCCGATTAATTCATTTTCTACTGTCGTAATTCTTAATTAAATTTTTGTTTTTTTACATATTGTTTTAAATAAATAAAGTTAAAATTAAATTACCTGCAAATCCAAAACATTGAGTCGGCCGAAATTGTCGTGATCGGCGTAACCGTCCTTTCCTCTGAAGGATTGATCGCCGCCACTGCAGAATGCCTGTGTACCCTGCAGCATCCATAAACAATTTAATTAAGTTAATCATACTTACTAAACTATTCCTATATATAAATATTATAATATGCCGACTCAGCGGCAGAGGCGGCTGGAAATAAAAAAGAGTTATATACGGAGTATTTAATTTGAATGATTGTTTTTAGTGAGTGAACACAAAAGTTGACTTGATAGAAGTAGGGAACCTTTATTATCTACAAACGCAGATTCCTTAATTATTAATAGGAGAAATAAAATAAGCTTTAATTAATGAATTTACCTTTCCCGTGAAAATAATAGCTCCGATTCTGTTATCGTCTCTAGCATCATTGAAGGCGCGCATCAGCTCCTTCACTGTCTGAGGCCTGAACGCGTTCCTCCTCTCCGGCCTATTTATCGTTATCTATTTTATTTCCAACAAATAAAAAATAAAAATAAAAAAATTATCAAATCATTCAAGGATATAAATTAAGTCGATCAAATAAAAATATTTGAAATAAAAGAATAATTACCTTAGCAATGCCTTCAGCTTTTTCATAGATGATGTCGGTGTAGGGCCTAGTGGGATCGTCGGAGGCCGGCTGCCAATCAGGGATGTAGGTCGGAACCTCGCCGTGGACACGGTGGTAGGTGTCGTCCATTCCGGCGCTGCAGTTCGACAGGGCCACGTCCTCGTTGTTGTGGGCCTGGGCCGGAACGAGATGGGCCGCGAAAGAGGCCATGCGCCGGTTGATGGTGTCGATGTCCTTGTTCGTCATTCCAGCCGCCATCGGATTCAGAGTAGAGTGCAAAGGAATGGAATGGGTTTGGAGTTTGTAGTGTTAGTAGTGAAGAAGAAGAGTTTGAGCTTGTGTGAAGTGAGTTCGGTTTGAGTGCTACTTATATAAGATGGAGGAGGGGACAGTGGAATTACTGAACTGCCCTTGATGGTTTATTTTATTCTACTTTGTTTCGCTTTCTAGTTACATGTTTATGTATAGAATATATGGATTGGTCTACGGTCCACGGTCTATAGTCAATTTAAGTTCGCGATTTAATTATTTCGATTGGCTAAGAATAGTCTTACCTGGCTTCTCAGGTTTGAATTATATTTTTAAAAATCGGCTTTTCCACTCTTGAAGGGTTGAATATCATATCTGATCGCCTGTATTTCAAGAATTGAAATGCTCCTCTACTTATTTTGGGTATAGTTAAAAGTTATAATTATGATAAGTAAATATAAGTTATAATTAGGATAAATAAGAAATAAAAATAGAATAATATGAACATTGTCATTATGAATAGGTATACGTGCAGAGTGTTCTTATACCCACCGTGAGCATGTTTGACGTGACACTGATTTTTCTATTTATGGTTTAGTTTCATTTTGATAAAATTTATTTTTATAAGGTATATTAATAATAATTTTCTTTAAATAAATCATCCCCACACGTTAATCGTGTATACATTAAGTATGTCCACAATAAATAGAGGACATTCCTCAAATATATCTACAACTTAGGGATCTCAACAAGCATTAAGGATCGTTTAGCATACAAAACCTATTACATTCACATATACCTTAGCACAATTCTAATTCGAACCTTATTGGATTTAAGGATAAAACATAAATCGAAACATAAATTGAAGCAAAAAGTTTCAGAGAGGAAGAAGAAGACGACGAACTTTTTATTTCTCCATTCAAAATCCGTACATGCAAGGTTACGTACTGTTCCTATTTAAAGAGAATAGCTGCCAACAAAATTTAACCTAATACGCGTGGCTACATTCTACTAATCCACATGTATGCTTACTAGGCTAAGAAATAAAGAACAAAACGTAAAAAGGAAATAACAACTTTAATTAATCCGAGCTACTTCTTCATGCCGAACTGCCGAAGCCGAACTGCCAAAGCCGAACTGCCAAAGGTGAACTGCCGAACTGCCGAACTCTTCTTCTAATCCGAGCTCTTCTTCTTCATGCCGAACTGCCGAAGCCGAACTGACGAACTCTTCTTCTTTGATTTATCATCTTCACAAACCTGAACAGTATTTGAAACTCATCATTTGGGAATCGAGAGATCATGAGATAATCAAAATTTAAATGAGGCATCACGATCGGCATATGAAATACTCACGAGATTTTGCAAGTTTTTGAGACAAAATTGGTACTTTTTTGTTCATCTATACAAACTGTAAAAACCTAACATACTCTTTGAAAAAAAAAATATAAAAAAAATAAAATAAAAAGAGGGAAATAAAAATATTTCTTCTCATTTTTTCCTTAAATTTCACTTGTTAGTAGTGATGGAAAATATTTTTCGGTTGGACAACTATTTTCCCATGTTTTTCCTCAAATTCATAATAGTATTCTTCTATAGATTTGATGGTAAAAGAAACTTCGAAGAAATTCGCTCCAAAACTAAAAGAAACAACTTGGCAAACATCCAAAAATATCATGTTTTTATATGGTAAGACTAAGAGATTTTGATTCCAAAATTTCAAAAACATGATAAAGGAAGCTTCATTTTTTTTTTTCTCTTTTTTATTCAATGATAAAATTTCAAGAATCATTTTAATTACGGGAATTATTTTGTCAGTAAAGCTATCGTAGGATTCTGTTGGTAAATCGTAGTTAATTAACCACACGCACCTCGCTAATCTGTCATCAAAGAGTCGCCAAAAACACGTGCTTCGTTAGAATTAGTAGAAATTAGATTTGATGTATGATTGGAACATGAAAATGAAAATGAAGACATGCCGGATCTTAAGTGATTTTTAAGTTGGTGTCTACTTTTTTCCATCTATTATTTTAAGTGGCTAATTTTTCTATTGTACTACTCCCTTGGTTCCCCATATATGAGTGTAAAGAGAAACGGCACGCATATTAAGACAAAGTTGGTGTAAAGTGGAAAAGTAAGATAAAGTAAGGAGAAATTGGGAAAGATAGATAAAAAGTGAGAAAAGTAGGAATAAAATGAGGGTGAATAAGTAATTTGATAAGGAAATCTTTTATTTATGGAATACACATATATATGGGGACGTCCTAAACGGGTAATATGCACATATATGTGAGGAACGGAGGGAGTATTATATTAGTGATAATGCATACATATGTCCATATATGTTAAGTAAACTCAAATTATGTCCATGAAGATAAAAAAAAAAAAAAAAAAAACACAAATCATGTCAAATTATTAACAATTTTTACCTTTCTGGACCTAAATACCCTCAACAACCCAAATTTTAATTTTGAAGTAGATAAAAGCCGTCTTTCACGTTTCACCTTTTCATTTTAATTTCTAAACCCTAGCTCCCAAATTCACTCATTGCTATTGCCGACATATTACCACAATAGATTGTTGTAGGCTCCTTTTGAACTTGTTGCAGATCTGCTAGTAATCTCCTCAACCAGATTCCTTCGCAAGTTGCATCCGAAGCAACAACGTATTCGGCTTCAGCAAAGGATAAGGCAACTGACTTTTGTTTCTTTGAACTCCATGAAACCACATTAGTTCCAAGACAAAATAAGTAGCTCGAAGTGCTCTTACGATCATCCAAAGAGCCTCCCAATCACTATCGGTGTAACCAATCAGCTTACACTCCACTTCTTTCACATATTTGATGCCCATCTTTCGTGTTCCTTGTAAATATCTCATGATTCTTTTGCTGCTGCAAAATGAAATTTAGTTGGCTCATTCAAAAACCTTGAAAGCATATTCAAAGCATGAACAATATCAGGCCTTGTGTAAGTGAGATACATCAGCGAACCAACAAGGCTTCGATAGAGTTGTGCATTAGCTTTTTCAGCACCATCATCTTTCCTCAACTTATCACTCGTCGCCATCGGAGATGAAATTGGGTTGCAATTCTCCATGTGGAATTTCTTGAAGAGATCTTCAATGTACTTCTCTTGAGATATGAATATTTCTCCTCTAGATTGCTTCACTTAAATTCCGAGAAAATATTTCATAATATCCAAATCCGTCATCTCGAATCACCCATCATGCTTCGCTTAAATTTTTCCACCATCTGCATATTGGTACCCATGTAGATCAGATCATCTACGTTGATGCACACAATCAAGATGTAACAACCCGTAAAAGTCCGTCCTGAAAATCAAATTTTCGAATTCATTTCGAGTAAGAAAATTCGAGGAAATAAAATTTCATTAAATATTCCTAGCCGTTTATTCAAGCAAAATATGTTCAAGGAAAGTTTTCCTTCGAGGTTGTTATATACGAAGCCACGAGTAAGGATTTTTATGAAATAAGCGAGCTCGACATAAGGATTATTCTGAAGGGAAACATTCCTCGCTTCGATCAAAGAAGGATTATTCTCGAAGAATGCTACTTTCAAATAAAAACACAAGATCAGCGAAATATCAATACTGAAACGTACAACCGAGATAATAATCTCGAATTATTAATTTGCACCTTAGTCGATAAAATCAAGGAGCAATAGCATTACCTATTAACACGACGATTATCAAGTTCGACGATATTAGCTTAACCTCAACTTGAACTTGAAGAAATAGCATGAGCAAAGGACGATGATAATTAAGGGACAAGCTCGATTAATATCAACTATGATCAAAGTGTAAGCGAGGGTGAAGACAAGTTGAGAAATTAATTTCTCGAAGGAATTTCAATATAGTTCTATACGAGAACAAAATGCGATGCGAGAAAAAAAACCATGGATTAATTATTTTTCGAGGCGCCAACATGAATGTGCATGAGGTATATTTCACAAAGGAAATAAATAATGGAAGGTAGACTACCTAGCATTAACCCTAACATTAAATCAATAACACATGGAGACATCCTCCACTAACTTAAGAAAATAATTAATTTCTTATTAGTGCATGAGATGAGGTGGCACAAGAGGATTAAGTGAAGAAAATAAAATCTAATAGAGAAGAGAGGGAGAGGAGACATGATTAGTTCATCACAATCATTACCTTCACTTTAGACAGTCTCACACTCCACCTCTATCATTCATCTCACAACTCACTACACACACACTCTCTGAACACCAAGAAGCACTCCATCAT